>JASDQU010346984.1:0-12291 GCA_032191745.1 Picea mariana
GATACCTCCTGGGATTCCTGAGGAGGTAGTTGAACAAGAGATAGTTCAAGAAGAGGAGTCTTCTCCAAACATTTTTGGACACTTCTCGGATAGCATCTTTCAAGCTAACTTCGAGATAGTACATCCCTATAATACCAGGAGTAATACAACAAACAAACATTCTACTGAAAACACTACAACTTCCCCTCCAAAGAAATCTAAATCAGCTGAGACTAAACAGAGTAATGTGAACCCCAACTTAGATTATGATGTAGTTGAAGATCTTAAAAAGTTGAGAGCTAACATTTATGTTTATGAGTTATTGAAATTTCCATTTCTGCTACAAAAAATGTTACAGAATATCTCAGAGAATGGCAAAAATGGTAATTCAAGTGGTAACAAGGTTGTGCAAAACAAAGTTCCCCAGAAGACTTCCACTAAAAACTATCCTGATCCTCAAGATAAAGGAAGCCTTCCCGTAAGTAATGTAAATAATGTAAATAACATAGATAAAGTAGCTTTAGAAACTGCGAGTAAAAAACCACAAGCTACCACACTTAGTACTCGCAAAAATGTACCTCCATTTTTGTTAACTTTCGAAATCTTTAATAGAAACGTGCACAATTGTATGGTAGAGTCAGGAGCATCATCCAATGTGATGCCATGGTCTGTATGCTAGAAAATTAACACCGAAGTTGAACCATCTACTTTAAAAATCATACAAATTGATCGGACCAATGTTAAAGTTATAGGTGAACTAAAGAATGTGCTCATTAGATTATCGTCTAACCCTAAGGTTCATCAGGTTATTGATATTATTGTTGTGGATATTCCAGAAGTGTATGGTTTGTTTTTAAGTAGGGACTGGTCGGAGCAGCTACACGGCTATTTTGCGACAGATTGGTCTCACCTATGGCTTCCAGACAACGGCAAGCCTAACAAGTTCAAGGTAAATCGTGAATGCTACCTTAAGTTCATGGTCACAGATTTAAACGATCCCAACGAACCATTTACACCTTCTGCTGATTCACTCAAAGTACAAGGGATGGACACCTTCTTCGGCAATTTCATGGTCGAGGCTTCAGCTATCACCAATCCAGAATAGCAGTCTGAGATTGTAGCATATATGCAGCCAACAGCTTCTACGCAACGATCTCATGTACCCGATGAAAATCAAATTTGGTCTCTTTATTTTGACGGGTCAAAGTCCAAAGAAGGAGCCGGAGCAGGCTGCGTCATTATCGACCTGACAGGTAATAAAACATTGATTGCATGTAGGTTAGAATTTGAATGTACGAATAATACTGCAGAATATGAGGCTTTACTACAAGGTCTCATAAAATCTTTGGATATGAACATTCAAAATTTGACCGTCTTTGGCAACTCCGAAATAGTGGTTAGACAGGTAAGAGATTCTATCCACTGTCTGTCTCCGCATCTCAAAAGCTACCAATCTGAGGTATGGAATTTAATGAATAAATTTTCTGCTTTCAATATAAATTCTATTCCCAGATTGAATAATTCTGAAGCTGATCTATTATCTAATGTATCTTCTAAACTCTTTCCTGCAGAAGGCTTGTCCCCAGATGCATTCTCCATCGAACTATTGTTTTGGCCATCCGTTCCCAAGAACATCACGAACTGGAGAGTCTTTGATGTCGATCAGAAGATTATTAAATTTCTGCACATGGAAGAAAATTTTCAAGGCACCGTGATAGAAAAGCACACACACGACGAAAGTTTGCGCGATTTCACGGTAATACCAGATCCGAGAACTCATGAATCTTCATTGGACATGGTAAACTCGATCCCTAAATCTGTAGTTAGATTAGAGAAGTTTTAGGATCTTCAAGATAAATTTAAAAAGATGGTCAACTGTAAAACCAATAGTTCCTCGTTATCATATGAAAAAGTAAACTTAGGAACCAATGATAATCCGCAGTGCATTAATCTAGGGTTGGGTGTTCTCAACAAGAAAAAGATGCATTTATTAAATTGTTCAAAGAATTTAAAGATGTATTTGCATGGACGTATGATGACCTTAAAACTTTCAACCCTAACATCATACAACATGTCATTCCTATGAAGCCCCAAACCTTACCCTTTGAACAAAAATTGAGAAAAATGCACCCTAAGCTTGAACCGACCGTTCAATAAGAATTGAATAAGCTCCTAAATGCTAAGATAATTTTTCCTATTAGACACACTCAATGGGTTTCTAACCTTGTCCTAGTCCGGAAGAAAAGTGGGGAAGTTCAACTCTGTTTCGATTTCTGAAACCTTAATAGAGTGTTTGATAAAGACAACTATCCTGTCCCACCCATAGAGCAGATCCTTCAACAGGTATCTGGTTCTAAGAGGCTATCCTTACTGGATGGTTTCTCGGGGTACAACCAAGTCCTGATGTCTCCACCAGACCAACTTAAAACTACCTTCCGTACCCCGTGGGGCACTTATGCTTATCGAAAAATGCCCTTTGGGTTGATTAATGCTGGTGCCACTTTCCAGAGAGCGATGGACATCGCTTTCTGAGGACTAATCAACCAGTCCATCGTAGTTTACTTAGATGATGCGACTGTATTTTCTAAAAACAAAAATGATCATCTAGCTCACTTACAAGCCGTTCTATAGCGATGTCATAAATACGACATCTCCTTGAATCCTAAAAAATCCATCTTTGCAGTAGAATAGGGTAAACTCTTGGGATTTATTGTGTCAAGCGAAGGGATGATTATTGACCCCGAAAGGACTCAAGTCATTGCGAAACTTCCCCCTCCTACATCCAAAAAATCTATGCAGTCTTTCTTAGGCCAGATTAACTTTGTGATAATATTTGTCCCCAACTTCTCCGAAATGGTCAAACCCTTGCAAAACATAATTAAGAAAGAGACCCAATATCACTGGGGACCCCTAGAAAATCAAGCTTTTAATGCAATAAAGAAGTCCATAATAGATTCTCCGTCTCTCATGAGCCCCGATTTCTCTCAAGACTTTACACTCTACACTTTTGCTTCTGACTGTTCCTATGCCATCGTCCTAACCCAAAAGAATGCCGAGAACAATGAAGTACCCATTGCCTTTATGAGCTCTGCTTTCAAAGGCGCTGAACTTAATTTCCCGACAATAGATCGACAAGCCTATGCTGTTTTCAAAGCAGTCAAGCACTTCCGGTCCTATCTTTTGAAGTCAAGGACGAAAGTCATTGTCCCCTACCCAGCCGTGAGGAACCTGTTAGTGCAGAAGGAACTAGGTGAAAAGAGGTCTAACTGGGTCACTTCCTTGCAGGAGTATGACTTAGAAATCACCCCAGCTCAGATAGTGAGAGGCCAAGGATTATGCAAGTTAGTTGTTGATTCAGCAGCAGGACAACAAGAAGAAAGTGATACATCAAACCTAGGACAACACGAACAAAATGTAATATGTTGTGCACAAAACCCTGTCAATTCTTGGTATGACAATATAAGATTCTGTCTTGAACAGGGGTCAGCCCCCCGTCACTTGAACCCCACTAAAAGAAGAGTGTTGAGATTAAAGTTTGCCTCCTTTCATCTGGTTAATGGTATCCTGTTTCTTCAAAGTTTTGACGACGTACTGATTCGCTGTCTTGAAAAAGACGAAGCAGAAAAAGTCTTGCTACAGTTGCATGCAAGAGAAGCTGGTGGTCATTTTGGTGGTGACACCACTTCCCATAAGGTTTTAAGAGCCGATTATTATTGGCCCACGCTTTTTAGAGATGCCCATGCCTTGTGTTGTAAATGTACCATTTGTCAGAAAGCATCAGGGTGATTACAAAAACCAGCCTTTCCTTTGCAGCCCATATCAGTAGATTCTCCTTTTTAGCAGTGGGGCCTTGACATCATAGGTCCAATCAATCTCATGTCCTCACAAAAACACAATTTTATTGTGACAACCACATATTACTTTACCCGATGGTCTGAAGCTGTTGCATTAAGAACTGTCAACACTAGTCAGGTAATTGCCTTTCTAAATTTGAATATCATCACTTGTTTTGGTATCCCTGATTGTTTGGTATTCGACAACGCTTCTTACTTTTCCTCTCTTGAGATGAGCAAGTTCACTTTGGAAAAAGGAATCAAGCTAAAGTATTCTGCTAGCTATTACCCTTAGGGCAACGGATTGGCAGAATCAACAAACAAGAACTTGATTAAAATCATCAAGAGAATGGTGGTTGAAAATCACAAGAATTGGCACAATGCACTGTTAAATGCACTATGGGCTGATAGGGTAACACCAAAAGATACTATAGGTAACTCCCCCTTTTTTCTTGTTTATGGAAGAGAAGCAATTCTGCCACCTCACATTCTTCTTCCTTCACTACAGTTGTCACAGAAAATCCAAGAAGAAGATTGCCCCGCTTTGGAAAACCGAATTAACGCTTTGATGAAGCTAGAAGAGGTAAGAGCCCAAGCTAAACGTAAGTTAGATCAGCATCAACTATTGGTTAAAAGCTGGTTNTCTTGTCTTGAAATGGGACAAACCACATGAGGGAAAAGGAGAGCACACGAAATTTCAAAACTTGTGGCTTGGACCGTTTTTAATTACTGAAAAGTTGGGTCCCAGTTCTTTCTGATTGCAGAATCTTGAGGGGCAGCTTGACACCTATCTGGTGAATGGCCAAGCCTTGAAAAGATACTTTGCTTGATGACAACCGTTGTATATTATGTACATATTTTGCTTCTATTTGCTTGTTCTTTTTCTTTTGTTTTTTATTTTTCCTTTGAGTTTATCAATTTGTGTTTTTGGAAATACACATACCTGTATACTAAGCTTTTCAGACAAAGAAAACAGAAAATTCCTTCGCTGAAATAACTGCTAAGAAAAGTGTATAAACATCAAGTGTATATTTCTGAAATTTATATCTGTGTTGGCAAAATGTCTGTTGTTTGAAAGAAGTTGATTGATTTCGATCTTTGAGTAAAGCCTTTCATGATCATCTGTTATCTTTTTATGCTGTCCCTATTCCTTAAGGGAATGACTCAGAAGATGTCTCCCTGCCTTAGGAAGTTGTTTTTGTAAATGAAACATCTCCGGATCTTAATAAAGGACAGTCCTAAAAAATTCTGATGAGGTCTGAAAAAAATATGTTAAAATATCATGATTTTCAGCATCACCCCGCTCAACTATATATCTTTGAAGAAGAAAAAACATAATTAATCATTAATAGATCTATGGGAAGTTGTTGTAAACCCACCGGGATGCTGAACAGGTCCGCTGGCAGTGGGTAAATGCATGCATGATGCCAAAACAACTTCACTGGGGTACTGAACAGGCCTGCTCGCAGTGAAGCAATGTCGGGTTTATGAAAATTTGCAAATAAGAAACCTCTTGACCTTCAAATGTCCTTTATTCTAATTCAGAACTTCTTGGCAGGACATAGATGTCAGAGTGGGTTAAATGGCAACCCTGTCGAGGCTATGGACGCCTGCTGGCAGCAGTGGCTCTGTCAACAATATTGGATATTTTATCTTTAACATTGTGACTTGCTGGTCTTAAGATTGTTATCTGTTTTCATCTTTTAAAACACTGCTGGAATAGTTGGTTAATGATGATGCTTATTCGATTTTCTGGTTGTTGTTTTTGAGTAGGAATTATCTTTGCTGTCGTAATCTGAATTTGTTCTTTTGGCAGAGATAACTACTTCTACCAGTGTGTCGCCATTGTTGGCAGCCTATTCACATTTTCTACTGTCCTTATAAGCTTCCTACACCAATGTTTTGCAAACCTTAATTTTTTGTCGCAATTCTCAAAATAAACGACATTTTTATTTTTGCGTTATTCACACACTTACCTTCGTTCTTGTTTTCACGAATGTAAGTGTGAAAACTTGGTCTTTCAAAGTCACATTAAAATCTTCAATGAATTGTCGTTATCATTCTTGTCGATGTGCCCATTGCGTTTACATTTTCCTTATCATTATGTAGTTGGTAAAACCCTTTTGATCTGTACTCATTTGACATTCTTTGATTGAATTTGTGATACATTGGCGATTGGATTTACATGTTATTTGATCAATTCACTTGGCATATTAATTATATGAAAAAGCATTGTTGTTATGGTTTAAACCCTTGGTGTGAATTGTTTCTATACAACACTTGGTATTGGTTTCGATTTGGGTGTTTGAACTATGGCAGAACTTTTGATTGCGCATTGGTTTATCCACTTACCAAAGGTTTTGATTGATTGATTGAACTGGCATAGTTGTAACACATATGCATTGTGATTTGAATAGTTGAAAGCGCTGACAGTTGTACCATTGGTAATGACTTTTTTGCATGGACAGAAATAGCTTCACCACCTTCGCACGATGTCATTAATGCTTACCTCTATCCCTGTTTCACCTCTACTAGCATCGAGCAAGCCCTGTGAGCGTTCTTCTCTTTTGTATGTCACGTTCAAACCCTGGTTCATTCACATCACTTACCATGTGCTCTTCTCCATGGCACCGGTGGTGCGAATTGAGCCGAATGGTAGTCAAGCCTTGCTACTATTCGATAACGCCCAGAAAGATTTGCAAGATAATGGTTGGCTCACCTTTGTACAGCGGTTTGAACGTTTTAATATATTTTTTGCACAACAGTTCGCCCTGACTTTTGATGGGTGTAGGGCCAAGATAGGTGACATTCAGCTTGAAATCAGTGAATATTTCATTAGCTCTGCCACTGGATTAGCAGCCACGGGCCAGCGATGGTTTAAAAACTCTAAAGTTGAGGAGGTGCCATGGCCGTTATTGTTCCTCTCGCAGAAGGTCACATCCTATGACAGAGGTATGCCCATTTCCACACTTAAGCCAAGGTGGCATGATCTTTTGATGGTGGTTAAACAATTCGTGACCTGTGAGGGTCGATATGGACTGGTTTTTCTTTATCACCTTCGACTATTAATAAATTTTATGGGTTATCCATTGAACATGCCATTTTACTTCCAGCGTAGCCTTTATAAAATGGATAAAAGGTTTAAATGAGAGAAGGCCGATAGTATCTTGTTCCACCATGGCCTAATCAGACTCATCGTTGTTTACCACTTAAATCTTCACGATGATAGTTGGCAAGCGTTTATCTCTCGAAATGGTTTTGCTGATATAGAGCCTGTCCAAATTGACAAGCTTGTGGTTAGTGAAACTAAGGTCGAGCCACCCGTGCCTTTCCATGTCCTACTGCCCTCTCCCAAACCCTTGGTCGACCCTGATATCGATCTACCCAATGTTATAAATGAGAAGGTTGAGGCTGTTAAAAAGCCTGTGAGCAAAAAGCTCAAGGGAAACCCTACTGTCGATGACAAATGTAAAACGAATGCTCAACTTATATCGAGACTTGCTAGGAATAAACCTAAACCTAGTGTTGAGCAGAAGCCCATAGTCCTCAGTGAATATTTTGACTCTGATATCGAGCGCTTCTTGGTTAGTGAGTACCCTTACTCCCAAGGCTTGTGCTCCGAGCCACCCTATGACTTCGTTTCTAATTTTCCCCCGTGCCTAAGGAACAATCCTAGTTACCCAGGGATCAAGCTTCCTAGTGAAACCCTCAATGATTTAACCAAACCCTCAGTTGTTATTTCAAAGCTCGGGAAGTCGTCATGTGACCAATGTAATGTGTGGTTGGAACACTACTATACTGACGTTCCGTTATTACAGTCCAAAATCAAATCATTGGAAAACCAAGTTACAGTGTTGACAAGCCAAAGGGACAAGCTTCAAGAAAATGATAGGAAGCAGAAAACCACTGGTTCCATCATAGCTAGGAATGTCGAATCGGCTACAGCCTTCGTCAATTCCAAACTGTTATAATCGAAGCCCTTTCATTATCTAGGTATGAATTTCAATATCAAATTTGTTTTTTGAATTGCTAGGATTAATATAATGAATTGAGTTTGGTTTTCAATTAGCTTTGCCCATTGTTCGAATTGACTCTATCATAGTTTGATTACGAAAAAACGGTTATGTTATGAATCTTGTACATTGCTTTTGTTTTGCTAAAATTAAATGAAGCGATGATTTGGTTAGACGATTTGGTCGTTCCCAGTTTAGCAATTGATTGGTTTTCACTGGATTTGATTCGTTTGTCTATTGGTTTGAGTTAACGAAATCAATGGTGTTTGCTTTCGATTGGATTTAGTTTGTATCTAATCTGAACATGAGGTTTTTATGCTAAATTAGGACACGGTTCTATTTTGATTCAACATGATGTTGCTGCCATTGGATATCAACGACTCTAATTTAGTTCTTGTGATTTGATTGTTGAAACGATTTCATAGGATTGAATTGGCTTGATAAATATGATGTAGTCTATTAAATTGGAAAAATGACTCTGTTTTGTCAATGTTTTCGTTTGGATTTGGATTATATCTGAACTATATAAAATATCTCTATGCCCAAATCATGGAACTGCTTTGATTCATAATGACTATGTTAAACTCAAACTGTTCGATTTGCTCTTGTTTTGATTGGATTGCTGCGTATCTTGAGTTAGCGCGATTGTTTTTATGAGTTGGATTCGTATCGAAAATAGACTTCATGCTGCTCTGTTGATTTTAATTTTCAAAATGAGTCGGTTAAACCCAGATCGACATATGTTATCTCTGTTGAATTCAGATGAGAAATTTCGGCTAATAGTTCGTTTTGAGATGAATTCAAGTAGTAATTTCGTTGAAAATCAGTCGATTTTGTCTTCCCCAATTAGCAATAACAAACGATTGGACAACTCTTACAGATCCTATTATCAACCAATTAATTCCACGATGATTTCGTTTGTCATAATTTACACACCAGTTTTGATTCGATTCTCTAATAACATGGATCGTTTGTTATGTTTAAGTGCGATCAACTTGAGAAAATGATCCTGTTAATTCAGTTTGGATTTGAAGTGATCTTGTGGATAGTTGAAGCAACCGGTTGTCTTGATTTCAATTGATCCATAAATCGATTTCATTGCTGTTGAAATTATCCAACATGTTTCCATTTACCCGATTTTGTGACAACAAATGAAACAGAGTACATGCATCTCTGTAGTCATTTGATTAATCTTAGTCTTGTTTGATTTCAAATTAGTATAACATTTTCAATTTGAATGATTCATTTGTCTTTCCAATAGCTATTAGATACTTGTTAATAGCTAAATTTAATTCTTTAAAGATTTGAATTGATTTTAATGCTGATTCTGTGTTTGATTTAGACCAGTTACAGAATCACAAGATTCTGTAGCTAGTCTATAAAATTAGATTTTTATCATTTTCATTAACAAAATATCCTCCTAACTTGTCCATTTTTGACCTTTTCCAGGTACATATGAATTGCATTGGACATGCTGTGGCAGTCTAGGAGATATTTGTGTGATATAGTTTTTATTTTAGGTTGTTAGTTTAGTCAAACTTGGGATATTTTCCCCAGATTTATGTAAATAGTTTTGATAACTTCCACAGGGATTTTTACCCTGTGGAAGGTCTTTAAATACTTATTATTTTTTGTAATAAGGATAATCCTCACTTGTGGGAGAAACAGGCTATGGATTTTTGATAAAGACTGAGACGAAAGTTGATGTTTTGTTACAGCTTTCGCTTTCATAATATCAATCTCTTGTTTCAAGTTTATGCATGTCACTTTGCAGTTGATTATAGACTACTTTAGCTATCATAATCTATTGCAGGATGATGTGACTTGATTAATGTGCTATCCATATCTGATCTCTTTCATTATTTAAAAGTACAACAATCATTTTGTTTCAGTTAATGAATCAAAGATTTCTCTTCTTCGTTAATTGAATCATTTTGTATATATCTTTGCATACAGGTTTATCTAACTGTGAAGATTTATAAATCATAAGATTGTTGTAAATTTTTTGTCTTGTTTGTCCTGTAATCATATGTGAAGAGCACTGCAGCTATTGTTTACGAGAAGCTCCTGGATAATTCGGTGCGGGTTTCCTCCCTCCGATCAGCTAAGAAAATCATTACACATAGGATAAACCTGGAGCGTTCCTTCAGGTCAGTTTGTTTTTTTTAGTATTTAATAGTTTATTTGTTAGTATAATATAAGTAGTTTAGTTAGGTATATGTTTAGTTTAGATTTGCAATTTGAGTTAGTATTTTAGTTGTTTAGTTTAGTTAGTCTTTGTTTTATTTCTTTTCAAAAAATTATAAAATAAAAAAACAATAGCTTTCACTGTCTTAGGACATAATACCAATGAGTTTTTCAGGTTTTCATTCAAATCTGTAAATTGTAAATATTGTACATTTTGTAAATAAGATTTATTTATGTTAGTAGCTAGATGTTTAATTTCTTAGAGTTAGTATAGTATTAGATAGTAGATTGTATATAGAATAGTTAGATTTGTTTAGTTTTTTTTAATAGTTAATTTTAGTTAGATTAGTTTATTAGTTTGTTTTAATTGTTATTTTAGTTATTTTAGATTAGTTTTCTTTTTGTTTTCGTAGGACTTAGATCAGCTAACGGAGCCGCTAAACCCGTCAGGGTGGTTCATCCCAAACAACTTGGGTTATTTAGACAACCCCAGACCAGTTCCACTCTCCTAGTTGACGGACGGTCAATTTCGCCTGTCAACACGGCGTTGGTCGGAATTTCTTAGCAAGTACGACTTCGAGATTACTTACATAAAGGGAATAGTGAACTGAGTGGCAGATGTTTTGAGTCAGAGGCCATGCATCTTTTTGGTGTTGCCTCTTCAGACGAATCTACATGAGAAAATTCTCACTTTACAGCATGATGATGACTGGTACAAAGAGGTTGAGAGTTTTATTGGACAAAACACCATGATGGTACCACGATACGAGGGATTTTCATTTGATAGCGATGGGTTATTGAGGTTTAAAATTCGGATTTATGTACCGCCAAACGACAAGTTGAGGATGTTGATCCTGAGTGAGGCTCATAGAGAAGTTTACATGGCTCTCCCAGGAGTCACGAAGATGAGGACATATCTTAAACCCTTATTCTTCTAGAGGGGAATGAAGGTCGACATAGTTAACTATGTGGCCAGGAGTCTGGAGTGTCAGAAGGTAAAGGCTGAACAAAGACACCCAGTAGGATTACTACAACCACATGCCATTCCGGAATCGAAATGGGAAGTTATTTCGATGGATTTTATTGTTGGATTGCCACTGACGACAAGGAGACACGACTCAATTTTCGTAGTAGTAGACACTCTGATGAAGAGTGATCACTTTATTCATGTGTGTACGACATATCAGGCACCTAACATAGCTAGAGTTTTCATCAGTGAGATTGTGAGGCTGCATGGCATCCCTAAGAGGATTATATCCGATCAAGGATCGATGTTTGCTGGACGATTTTGGACGAGTTTCCAAGAGGCCCTGGGAACCCAACTTAACTTTAGTACTGCGTATCACCCAGAGACTGACGGACAGACTGAACGAATGAACCAAACCTTGGAAGACATGTTGTGCATGTACGTGATGGACCAACAAAAGAATTGGGAAGAATTCTTGCGGCTAGTAGAGTTTGCTTACAATAACAGTTACCAGAGAACCATTAACATGGCACCTTTCGAGTTTCTTTACGGGCGACTGGGTCGGATGCCCTTGAGTTGGGATTGGCTTGAGGATAGGGTCCTAGTAGGACTAGAAGCGATCCAAGAAATGGAAGAGCAAATGAAAACCATAAAATAAAGGATTAAAGAAGCACAGAATCGACAAAAGAGTTATGCCGATGCGCACCAAGTTGATCGTAGTTGTGAGGTCGGTGATCGAGTCTTCTTGCAGGTTAAACCGCATAAGAGTTCGATCAAGTTTGGAAAGATAGCTAAACTCTCTCCTAGGTTCGTGGGACCTTTCAAGATTGTGGAGAGAAAGGGACCCATGGCTTATCGACTAGCCTTGCCTGATTCTTTGAGGCGTATGCATGATGTGTTTCATGTATCTGTTTTGAGACATTATATTAGTGATCCTACACATGTGATTGATATGAGTTCCTTGTAGGTATCGAACGAGGGAGCGCTCAGGGCTAAGCCAGTCTGCATCTTAGAACATCGCGTTTGACAGTTACGACGTCGAATGGTAGATCAAGTCAAGGTCCAGTGGGACAGTTATAGTCCGCACTTGACAACCTGGGAGGACACATATGATATGCACCAATAGTTTCCATTTCTATTTGATAGATAGACTTATGATACTGTGATACATTTATTTCGACATTTATACTATGAAACTTTGGGATGAAGTTTAGACCAAGAGGGGGTGTATGTAACATCCCGCTCTGGCACACTGGGGAAAATTATTCTTTAAGGACACTTGCTCGCAAGTGATCTGGACTATTATGATATT
>JASDQU010346986.1:1996-12369 GCA_032191745.1 Picea mariana
ACATTACACAGACCCACTATACAAAGCTAAGGAAACCAAAAGGGCAACCTATTGGGCTAATACCCACAAGAAATGGAAAGTTTCCTCAAAGGGTCATTCAAACCATGTATAATGAGATGATGTGGTTTTTAGGGATGTCTAGTCATAGTCAGACCAAGGGCTGGTGTTGTCTGTGAGTGCCTTTGTAGGAGGCGAGCTGTACCCGTCATGGATGCACTTTTTCCAAGCCCTTATTGCCTTATCTTTCTTTAATTTGCATTTTTTTTTTACTACAAGCCTTGACGAAGAGGACACTGCCTTGGCTTGGTGGCCAGAGCTGACAGCGTTACCCACTAGTATCTTCACAGAAATGAGAAGGTTGGCTCGTGATGAGACCCCCTTTCCTTTGGCCATGCAACCAAAGGTCACTGCCCTGGTTTGGTGACCAGATATTGGCAATGTCATACCGCTAAATACCTATGAACATAATGGGCCGGCTCGTGATGAGACCTTCCATCCTCTTGGTCAGGTCTTGCATTTATTTATTTATCATTTTCTTAGGGTCCCTTAGTTTCTTATCGAGAGGCTTTTTATTGCCTTTTCGGGGATCCCCTGGGCGAAGCATCTCTAGGTTTTCATTTTCCTATGGCTCTTATCTTTTACCAGCTGCTTTTACCTCCTGGGCCTTTAGCCCCTTCTTCCCACAACACAAGATGTACCCTGGATGGTCATCCTAATGGCCAAACTAGGGGAATGGGATGGATGAGCGGGGTTTTAAGATGTAAAAGTGATAATATGGTGGGAGCGGACGATGGCTCTGTAAACCCCCCTTGGTGGCTAACCTAAACCCATGAATACCAACTTGCTAAGCTACCCCATCAATTGCCCCAACAATGGTCAAGTGGATTAGTGTAAGATCCAAGCAGTCATCCGAAATGAAAGAGACCTAATTCATACATAAGAATGTTATAATGATCAAATATGACACATACCATGATACCTCGGACCAATTACCTCATGAAGCAAGAGCCTTCTCTGATGCAAGCCCAGGCCGGTAGTGATGGAAGCTGGTATTGCTGACAGGACAAAGCTGGCTGAGAAGAAGAAAGATGGGCCCTTCAGGGCCAAGCTCAAGTCGCTCCTGCTCTCGGTACTCCATGTCTAGGACCATGTGGGCCTCGAGACATGATCTCCTAGTTATCCCTGGATATCGGGGATAACATGGTTCATTCATTCCCCCTTTGATTTCCATTTCTTACACTATTAAGAAGGGTTATGAATACTTAGTGGATTAGCTCTGGTTATGTAATCTTGAATAAGAGTAATTACTATACCCTTATAGTATCCAACATCATTGATTCACCTTATTCCGCATATCTGTGTCATTGGCTAATCTAACACTGGTACTAGGTCATTGGTATATGATATGTAGTATTCCCATTATATCCATAATAGAACAAGAGTATAATGATTGATTACATATGATACGTAGTTGGTATACTATATACGCTAATTGACCACTTGCAGGCCATAATTCATGTATGACCTATAACATAGGGAATATAAGGAAGCAATGGTATAGCATGTACTCAATGAGCATTGATCACCTATCCTTAGTTTACCCGAGTAACCAATAAGCTCTATGAACTTCAGCTTGGTTGATATTACAACACATACCCTGTTATAGAGCTTAGTTTCACTAGTTTTATCATTATGGATCTGTACTAACCCCATTGATTATCCGTATTCAGTAAGATTACAAGAAGTGAACAAGCCATATGTGATAAGAAATCTAAGCTAATTACAATGATCATGTATTCTCCCTATTCAATAAGCATGTAATCAAAGAGATGTAACCATTACTGCTAATTCATAGTGAAATCATGGTAGTAAGAATTCACATAATGAAACAAGAAGGATATCTCTCTTAGCATCATCTTATAATGAGCTAGTCGTAATCAGTGATCCCTATGTTGAAATATTGTAACTGCAAAGAGTATTCTATTTATTATCGATGTATTATTAATTAGATTAATCCCCTTTTGTGGATTGACCATGTTGAGCATTGTAAATGATCAAATCCCTTTTTGTGGATTGGTCAAACCCTAATTGTAATAAGAAAAATGAGAAGTTGGGCCCTAGAATAAATTAAAGTGGTTCTAACCACCCAGGAAGAGTGTTGAAATATTGTAACTGCAAAGAGTATTCTTAATGTTTTTGATATATTATTTATAGGATCAATCCCCAGAATAAGAAGTCGGCCCAAACATTTAATAAGAAGACCCAGAAATATAATAAAGGTGGGTTTACCCACCCAGTTGGAGAAGTTGGCCCTACCAGTGAAAAGACACTTCACACATGCCAGACTTGTATAAATAAAGGAGGCTAGCGCCTCACTTGCTCAGTTTGAGAGACAAGTTCTGATCTGTTACCGGCAAAGGAGAGAGAGAGTGGCGCATATCTTGGAGAGGACTTTCTATTTTAGCATAGAGATCTCTTGGCATTGTATTGGCTATCTATATTAAGAAAGTTTTGTTGGGTTTTCTTCCCCTAAAGGGTTTCCCAGGATAAATGTTGTGTCTCTTGTGATTGTGTATTTCTCAGTGATCTTGGATTATGCTATTGTTATCTAATGAAATGAAAACATCTATACTAATGGATTAAACATTAACATGGTATCAGAGCCAATTTGAAGGAAACATATTTCGCAAGAGGAAAAACGTCACTGCTGCAATACCTACAAATTAGGGTTTTTCAAAAGTGAATCTTTTCAACCCTAAAACTATCTAGAAAGTTGTGCCCTCCCCTAAGGATCAATTTGGCATCATCAGTGCACCTTTTCAGTGCTTGGATCTCCCGGAAAGTGAAACCTTAGTTTCACAAAGTACCAGAAGTACCAAAAAACCAGAAGCACCAGTCCAGAAATCCGCAGATCAAATTTGAGGGGGTAAAAGTTGGAATTTTAAAATTTTGACTGCACCAGCTAACTTGCCTCAGCTCAGAGCATATATCCCCTGGATTAGATTTTCAAAATTCAAAGTTTGAAAAATTAGGGTTTCCTCATAAAAACCTAAGTTGCAGTTGCAGTAGAAGCCGTACTACCAGTGGTAGTCACCCTTGAAGTTTTTAAAGAGTTGGTAATGATTACCGTTGCTGCCAGATGGTGCTACCACCCACAAATGATATCAGAGGTATGTACTCACATATGTTTAATGGTTAAACCTTAAAGAGCATTTGAAGGAGAAGGGATCTCTTGCCATAGATCCAGAAGGATCTCAAGATCCAACACATTCAGAGGAATGATTGAATCTAGGTGTGATTATTCTGATATGCATCTATTTTTCATGACATTATTTTAATTAGTGTTGCATGTTGAAGCTATGATCAAATTATTAGAAGGATTGAAAGTTGATCATAAAGCTTATCCTCTAACCTAAACTTCTGTCAAGATAGCATATTATCTTAGTACAACAAACAGGTTCAAGAAAGAACTCATCATCTTGAGTGAAGGAGACTTGGAAGAAAAGCAAGCACTCATTCCTGAAGATAAGGCTCCGGGTTTGATTAAATCAAGTTGATAAGATTCAAAGGTACACATGACAAGCTGATGACTATAGTTGAGATAACAGTCATTGTAAAGTATTATACTTGATAGCATGTGAGCATATAGAGGTAAATACTTTGCCTGATACAACTAACTCCTCCTCTAGGAGAAACCTTGTGTGCTAGTTCCAGGTTGCTATGGAAGAATGCTTGGTCACAACACTATGAGAGTGTTGACCTCACTTCGTATTGTATTCCTTACCTTTAATATTTTCTTCAGATAAATTATAAGTAATATCTCTAAAGGAGCTACTGTGGTGATTGTTCGTGCTATTGCTTTATATTATCAGAAGAATATTATTCTTGCTTGTTGTTTTGTTGACCTTGCTCCAGGTCACGTGAGGAAGCAATAGTGAAGGTTGTAGAAGGCAACATACTAAAGGAGAAACCTTAAAGGAAGCAATCATCATTGAAAAGAAGAAGGGGGCTTGTATAAGTTAAAGGGTCACTCAAAAGCTGCCATGACCCACACTATTGAAGAATCCATGTGAACTCTGTCATAGAAGATTAGCTCACATCAACTACAAGGCGCTACCATACATATGCAAAGCGGTCACAGGTTTACCATAATTCAACGGTGACCATGAAAGCGTGTGCAATGGATGTGCACAAGGGAAGAACATCAAGAACCCGCTTCTGAAGAGGGACAACAAGGCAGAAGGGGTCCTAGAACTCATTCATTCAGATGTATGTGGCCCAATACCATCATCCTCCATTAATGGGTATGTATACTATGTATCATTCATTAATGATTATTCTCGTAAAAGATCTAGATATATTTGAAGTGTTCAGCAAGATCAAGGAATTCAAAGCCTTGATAGAAAACCCTTCTGTAAGGAAGATTAAGATACTTAGGTCAGATAATGGAGGAGAACATACCTCAAAAGAGTTCGTGAACTTCTGTAAAGATGTTGGGATCAAGATCCCCAAAAAAACGGTGTAGATGAACGGAAGGACAGAACCATACTGGAAGCTGTGAATATTATGATCCATGATCAAGATCTTCCTATGTGCTTATGGGAAGAAGTAGCAATGGCAGTTGTTTATGTGCAGAACCAATTATTCCATAGCGCACTTGGGTTCAAGACCCCAGAAGAGATGTTCACCGGAAAGAAGCCAGAGGTAAGCCATCTCAAAATATTTAGCTATCCAGTGTTTATTCATATACCTAAAGAAAAGAGAAATAAGATGGACCCTTCAGGAAACAAGGGAATATTTGTGGGGTCTCCAAGGCCTTCAGAATCTATATACCAGGTCAACATCACATTGAGATCAGAAGGGATGTGACCTTGATGAAGATGCAACGCTCAAGAAATCTAAACTATGCCAGCTTGAAGAGGTATATGAAGAGGAACCCGTAATCCCCAATACTGCAATGAGGGAGGTTCTCGGAGCTGCAGAACCAGTAAGGGAAGTCATAACTTCCCCTGATGAGAAACTCCTGAAGACCATGATATAAAAGAAGTTCAAGAACCTCCTCAAATGACCTTCTCCCATAAAAGAAAGCATGCTTGGGCAAGAGAGCTTATTCAAGATGGAGGGAAGTATGGTGTTCCAGAAGGAACCTCGAGACAGGTGAAAAGACCAAATCCATTCTCTAGTTACACGGCTTTGATGTGTGATCTCCTAGATGAGGAGTGTACATTCTTTGAAGAAGCCATTCAAAAGAAGGAATGGGTAGATGCCATGACAGAGGAATACCAATCCATAATAAAGAACGATGTATGGGAAATAGTTCCCAGAACATAAAGTAAGGATGTGGTATCATCAAAATGGATCTTCAAAATAAAACATGCTGCTGATGGAAGTATTGAGAAATATAAAGCAAGATTTGTCGCTCGTGGATTTTCCCAGAAAGAAGGCATTGACTATGAAGAGACATTCACTCCTGTAGCTAGATACACTTCGATTAGAACCATCATAGCTCTTGCAGCTAAGATGAAATGGAAGTTGCACCAGATGGACGTGAAGACATCTTTCCTGAATGGTGTTATCGAAGAGGAAGTGTATATAGAGCAACTCCAAGGATTTGAGGTTGAAGACAGGAAGCCTCATGTCTGCAGATTAAAGAAAGCCTTATACGGATTGAAGCAAGATCCTAGAGCTTGGTATGGCCGTATAGACAGTTTCTTGACAAGCTTGGGCTTTACCAAGAGTAAAGCTGATTCAAATCTCTACTTCAAAATTATCAACGGTGAGCCAGTAATACTATTGTTGTATGTGGATGACTTATTCTTAACTGGAGAAGAAAAACTCATCACCGAATGTAAGAAGAGACTCACTTCATAATTTGAGATGAAAGACCTCGGCCTAATGCACTATTTCCTAGGTCTTGAGGTATGATAGAGTCCAGAGAGGATCTTCCTTAACCAAGGGAAGTACACAGTCAAAATCCTGAAGAGATTCGACATGTTGGAATGCAAGCCCATGAATACACCCATGGAAGCGAAGTTGAAGTTGTTGGTCGATACTTCGTCAGACTTGATAGATGCCACACTGTACAGACAGATTATTGGATCGCTGATGTACCTGACGAACACCAGACTAGACATTTGTTTTGTTGTGAACACCTTCAGTCAGTTTCTGGTAGAACCTAGACATTTTCACTTAGCGGCTGCAAAACATGTGATGAGGTACCTTAAAGGTACATTAGATTGTGGTCTCAGTTATGATGGAGATCATAATTTCACATTGAGTGGATACACTGATTCAGATTGGGCAAGAAGCGTTGCTGACAGAAAAAGCACTTCCGGATGTTGTTTCAGTTTGGGATCAACCATGATCTCGTGACAGAGTAGGAAGCAATCCAGTATTGCTCTCAGCACGGCGGAAGTAGAGTACATTGCCACATGTTCTGCTAGCTGCAAAGCTATATGGCTTCGAAAGTTGTTGACCGGTCTATTTGACCTAGAAATGGAAGCAACCATGATCCTCTGTGACAACCAGAGCTGCATGAAGATGAAAGAGAATCCTGTATTCCATGACAGGTCAAAGCACATAGAGATTGTCTATCATTACATCCGTGACATGGTGCAGAGAGGAGCCTTGAAGCTTTTGTATGTTAGCACAGATGAATAGGTTGCTTATGTGTTGACCAAACCTCTATGTCGTGTAAAGTTTGAACACTTTCGAGATAAGCTTGGTATAGTTTGAAAGGACCCTCCCTGAAAGGGGGAGTATGTGTGTTCCTTGCTTCTGACCTCGTTGTTAGACGTAAAGCAAGATGGTTCCTTGCTTCTAATCTCGCTATTAGATGTAAAGCAAGATGATTCCTTGCTTCTGACCTCGCTGTTAGACGTAAATCAAGATGATTCCTTGCTTCTGACCTCATTGTTAGACGTAAAGCAAGATGATTCCTTGCTCCTGACCTCGCTGTTAGACGTAAAGCAAGATGATTCCTTGCTTCTGACCTCGCTATTAGACGTAAAGCAAGATGATATGTGTGTTTCTTGCTTCTGACCTCGCTGTTAGACGTAAAGCAAGATGACTCTTTGCTTCTGACCCCGTTGTTAGACATAAAGAAAGATGATTCTTTCCTTCTGACCTCGCTGTTAGACATAAAGAAAGATGATGTGTGTGTTCCTTGCTTCTGACCTCGTTGTTAGACGTAAAGCAAGATGACTCCTTGCTTATGACCTCGCTGTTAGACGTAAAGAAAGATGATGTGTGTGTTCCTTGCTTCTGACCTCGCTGTTAGATGTAAATCAAGATGATGTGTGTGTTCCTTGCTTCTGACCTCGCTGTTGGACGTAAAGCAAGATGACTCCTTGCTTCTGACCTAATTGTTAGACGTGAAGCAAGATGATGTGTTCCTTGCTTTTGACCCAGTTGTTAGATGTAAAACAAGATGATGTATACCTTGCTTCTGACCTAGTTGTTAGATGTAAAGCAAGATGTGACTTGCACTGAGCTACCAGCTTAACAGCGGTGACATAGAGCCAGTTTAGTACTGTGATGGGCCAGCCTAGTGCTATGATGAGGTATCACTTTATAATGATACATATTGAAGTAGATGATGATGGCATTCCTTTGAGAATGATGATGTTTCCGATGAAGAAAACTTCCGATGATTTATAGATACGCCAACCAAGATGATATTGATGATGTTGTCCTCCCACTTGATGTTGTTGATGATGTTTTCCTCTCTCTTGCATGATGCTGCTGAAGAATACCCTTTTTGTTAAGGGGGAGTGTTGAAATATTGTAACTGCAAAGAGTATTCTTAATATTTTTGATATATTATTTATAGGATCAATCCCCATTGTGGATTGATCATGTCGTTTATTGTAATAGAACCAAATCCCCTTTTGCGGATTGGTTAACAGACAATTATAATAGGTAGAATAAGAAGTCGGCCCCAACAGTTAATAAGAAGACCTAGAAATGTAATAAAGGTGGCTTTACCTACCCAGTTGGAGAAGTCGGCCCTGCTAGTGAAAAGACACTTCACACGTGCCAGACTTGTATAAATAAAGGAGGCTAGAGCCTCACTTGGATATAACTCACTTGCTCAGTTTGAGAGACAAGTTCTGATCTATTATCGGCAAAGGAGAGAGAGAGTGGCGCATATCTTGGAGAGGACTTTCCGTTTTGGCATAGAGGTCTCTTGGCATTGTATTGGCTATCTATATTAAGGAAGTTTTACTGGGTTTTCTTCCCCTAGAGGGTTTCCCGGGATAAATGTCGTGTCTCTTGTGATTGTGTATTCTTAGTGATCTTGGATTATGCTATTGTTATCTAATGAAATGCAAACATCTATAATAATGACTTAAACATTAACAAAGAGAAGTTGGCCCTGCCAGTGAAAAGACACTTCCTTTCAGCACCTGCTAGATTGTATAAATGAAGGAGGCCATCACTTCATTTGTTCACTAACTCATTCAATCATCCAGAGCACAAGTTTGGAGCTGCATTTGAAGAAGAAGGAAGAGATAGAGGCACATTACTTGGGAGAGGACTTTATGTAGTGTTTGGTTTATTCTCTTAACATTATATTGGCTATCTATATTAAGGAAATTTTTGTTGTGTTTTCTCCCCCGTGAGGGTTTCCTAGGATAAATGATGTGTCTCTTGTGATTGTGTTTCTCTCAATGATCCTATCTATGCTAGGGTTATCTAGTAAATTGAAACGAAACCTAATAATAGCTTAAACTCTAACATGGTATCAGAGGCAAGCTGAAGAGAGCATCTTTCACAAGAAAAGGAAAAACGTCATTGTTGTCGTACAAGAAAATTAGGGCTTTTCATTGCAGAGGAATTTCATCCTAAAAGCCATCTAGAAAAGTACGCCCTAGCCCAAGGAACCCTTTGGCACCTTCAGCGCTTATTTTCAGTGGATAGAACTCCCAGAAAGTGAAACCCTAGTTTTCACTAGTACCAGAAGTACCAGAAAACCAGAAGCACCAATCCAGAAATCCGTTGTTCAAGTTTGAAGGGGTAAAACTTGGATTTTCTTAAATCTAAACACACCAAGCTACTCGCCTCATCGAAGTGCACCTCTTGGTAAGTTCTGTTGACCGCCTATTCAGCACAGGGGTCAACTCATGTGCCATGAAGTTTATCTATGTCGAAGACAGAAATGGTTCTACTGGGTATCTGATATCCCAGCACTTAAATTTTTGTAAACGGGATTTCCACACCCCTGCGTGGGTTGATAATGTAATAATGTCTGCATGGATCATAGTTAGGTCAGGTGCCCTGGATGTGTCATCAGGGGAGTTCCTTTCATCGAGGGTTTTTTATCCTCAGGTTGTCGACCAGACAAGCTCCTGGCCGACTTCCCTTGAGTTTTTCCCTCCATTGACTTCCTCCAAAGTGGTGGAAGGCACTCTGGTGGTCTCATTCACTTGGTAACCTCTTAGGATTACTTTAAATAACCATGCCAAGCAGTGTTTGAAGTTTCGCGGAATTCCGTCGAGTCTAGAGTAGTTTTTTTTAATTAACTAAATTTTTAAAAATTTAATTCATTAATTATTTTTTGAGCTAAATGTTGTAAAAACTTTGTCTTTGGGAGAAAGATAGGGGTATTTGTGCTCAAAATGAATGGAATAGCACACCCTACACCCATGGGCCAAGTTTCAGCTCAGTCGGGCAAGTTTTGATATGTCTTAGCCCACTTAGAGTCAGTTAGAGTCTAAACAACAATTTTAATTGCTAAAAATGACATTAGTCAAATGTCAAAAATATTGTAATTTTGAGTTAGTGAGTGGATGTAAAGGTGGAAATGAGCAAGTTAGACCCTCCTAACCTACCCAAACCCATCCCAACCTTTTCCCAACTTAATTCAACCTCTTAATTCACTTTTTCCACTTTCTAATTTTTACCCTAAGGGGAAAAACGACCCACTAACTACCAAATCCCTTGAATCACTCCTTGAAACTTGGAGTGGGGCCTCCACAGATGTGGCGCGCCCCCCTAGACTTACCAAAACCCTAACCCATACCAAAAACCTAACTCTAAACCTATTCTAACCTCTTACCCACCTTCTACACTCAATTTTTACACCCTCCTAGGGAAAGTGACGTTTTTCCTTGGTGGAAGTTGTTGTGACTTATTTGGGGCCCCCTCTCATGAGTTATGACTCCCTTTGACCCCCACATCAATTCCTAGGATGATTCCACTCCTTTTCTTTCATTAATTCCCCTCCATTTCTTCATTTTGACCATTTTTTGGGCCCCTCCAAGAGGAGTTACGCCCCCCCTCTTCTAGAAACTCCACAAATGATTTTCTAAAAAATTATTTGGACCTCTCACCTTCCTTGGCATCAATCCCAAGGCCTCTCACACCTCTTT
>JASDQU010346988.1:8126-19416 GCA_032191745.1 Picea mariana
AGGTAAATAATAAAGTGAAGTGATGAGTGTATTATAATTCAAAGTGAATACAAAATAAATTATTTTAATAATATTTTTAATGGAGAAATTAGAAGTGGACCCAACCCTAAAATGAGGAAAGTGAGGCCAAGTGACCTAGAAGATGTTTTTAAGGAAGCTACTTGGAGAGTATAAATAAGAGGCAAGGCTCTCTCATTTGAAACACACTTGAGAATATTGAATATCTATAGGTTTCTGAGGTATACAAACGATATCTAAGCCTAAATTCTGAGGAAAGTGAAGAAAAGAAGGCCGAAATGCAAGGAAGGATAAATTCGTTTGATGGTGTTGTCTAAGGTATGTTATTTTCAGGTCATCTCACCATTTTCACTATAAATGTTTTTCTATAATGATTCAAATCCTAAAATTGATATGAAAGTGAGAAAACATATTCAAGTATCTGTGGTTAAAAATTTAGCTTGTGGGTCGTTGTATTTTGGGAGTTACACTATGTGGACAATAGGGTTTGTGGCCAGTCCTGAAAGTAGTCAAAATCAGGTGTTTCGGGTAAAAACATCATAACTTCTTCATAACAGATCCAAATTAAGTGAGACAAAATGTGTTGGTTATGGTATAGTCTGCATTATTCTATGTAATAGTTTTATATCGTTTTATCAAATATTTTGTGCGGGGCACGCTCTACAAGGTCGCTCTCTAGAATAAGACATAATTCATAAAGGTATGTCATTTTTGCTATAACGCCTTTTTTGAGAGGTTCCAAGTAATTTCACTTGGAGGAATTGCATAAAATACATTGAAGAACATTGTGTATTAGTTTCAGAGCTTTATACATTACAGGTTCAAAGTTATGATTACTTCAAGTTAGGGTTGTTGACTAATCCAAAACTAGGCATGTGAAACTAAAGAAACGTTTGATGAAAATGCTAGTCTCTTATTTTTAAAGTTAAGGAAGGTTTGAAGGAATGTGATCATATACACTAGGTCTATTACAGAGCTACAAAGCATATTTTGATGATAAAATTGATGAGGGATTTTGGTTGTGGCACATGTTGAGTACATGGTTGAGGCAAGTAGTTGATGAGTTGACACATACATGAAGTGTATAGTTGATGATGCTGATACTATTATTGATTAATAGTTGATGAGTAGTTGACACATGATTGAAACAAACTTGGTACAGGTTGATTACAGGTTGGTGCATGGTTGATGCACTTGTTTATGGTACAGGTTGATTACAGGTTGGTGCATGGTTGATGCATGGTTCATATTTATTGGTACAGGTTTACAGTAGTATATCTCACAGTGATAGTGTGACAGTGGTTCCATCATTCTACTTCTACTTCAGGGTGACAGGACGGGGCAAGGACAGGTGGTTGTAGCCACCTTCCTGTTGTAGCCGGAGAACATTGGGGGTTGTAGCCTCCTTCTGGTTGTAGCCATAGATTTGGGGAGTTAGAGATTCCCTCAGGTTGTAGCTTGAGAAACTAGGGGGTTGGAGCCTCCTTTCAGTTGCAGCTGGAAAACAAAGGAAGTTGGTGCTTCCAATGAATGTAATTCTTCAAGACATATAAGAAAAAACATTCCGTGGTTTTCTCCTGATTTGGGTTTCCACGTAAAACACTGGTGTATTGTGTATGTGTGTGATTGTTTATTTATTACTTCCCATTATTGGATAATAATTCTACATTGATATAACATTTGAAGAAAAAGGATTATAATTACGGTATTTTTGATTCACCTCCCCTCTCAGTAATCCAATAGTTAATGTATTTAACATTTACCTAGTGAGGCACTGTGGGTGCCTTTCCACGGTCACCCTGGAGAGATGTAGCGGGTGAAACTCGAACATGGTCACCCTGGACAGAAGTTGACACAATAAATCAATCAACAAAAGTTATGAAATTCACCTGTAACATTTAAAAAATGAAATATTGGTGTAATATCAGGAAAAAAGAAAGAAATTTCATAAATGTAGTTGTTGTAGTCATAAGTTGTTACTGTATTTAACATTTACCTGATGAGGCACAATGGGTGTCTTTCCATGGTCACCCTGGAGAGATGTCGGGTGATTTTCTACCATGGTCACCCTGGACAGATGTTGACACAATAAATCAATCAATAAAAGTTATGAAATTCACCTATAACATTAAGAAAATGAAATATTGCAGTAATAACAGAAAAAACAAATAATGAAATTTCTGAAATTTAATTGTTACAGTCATAAGCTTTTACTGTATTTAACATTTACCTGTTGAGGCGAAGTGGGTGCCTTTCCATGGTCACCCTCTCCATCTATTCGATTTAATTTGTAATCGATCAACAACTATTCACCTGGAACTATTGTTTTTGTTGCACATAGAAATATATGATTTCCTTTGCGTGCCTCAAATATGCAATTTGGTTTCTTAGTTGTTGCCACTGGTCGTGTACTATTTATAAAGCCCGCAATGTTTCCAATAGTTTTTTTCCTTCCATCAATATACATATTTTTCCCTTTATTTTGATTGTTATCTAGTAGTTGTATATAATTTGTGGCAACTTCGTATCTCCGCATACTTTGCGTATATCGGACCAACATCAACCAGTGATTGTATTTGTATAATGGTCCGACATACTCCATCAATTCAGTTACAGTGTCGTAGCTGACCTTTATGCCATCCATGGAAAATAACCCCAATCCATGTAAGTACGAAGGAGAAATGCGATACATCCTCCCACCGATGAAGAAATCTGTGTCCACTTCATGTAGCTCCTTAGGTGCCCATCATTGCACTAGATTTTTATACCTCAAGGGAAACTCAATGTCACCTATGCCCTCAGCATCATAATTACACGACCCTCCGTTGGCAATAAAAAATTGCATGCAGGTATGAAATCTTTTCCTTACCTTTTCCAACCTAGTTGATCTAGAACCGATAGATCTAGTACAACACATCTCACTTTCAATCTCTCTTACTATATCTTGATTATCACTCGAGGAATATAGATCCGACAGATGCCTTTTTGGTGGTACCTACACTCGTTAAAAAAAGAAGATAAGTTATCGTGCCAATATACATTGTTGGTACCAACACAGTTGCATATAGCTGCATTTAGTTGCATAAAGTTGAAATTGCCACACCTATCCGTCATATAGTTGCATAAAGTTGAAATTGCCACACCTAGTTGCATATAGTTGCAATAAAGTTGTATAAGTTCCATAAAGTTGCTTAAGTTGCATAAGTTGCATGTTGCATAGTTGCATATAGTTGCATACAAAATTGTTGCAATATAGTTGCATATAGTTGCATAAGTTGCAATATAGTACCAACAGAGTTGCATATAGTTGCATTTAGTTGCATTTAGTTGCATAAAGTTGAAATTGTCACACCTATCCATCATATAGTTGCATAAGTTG
Source organism: Picea mariana (assembly GCA_032191745.1). Lineage (NCBI taxonomy): Eukaryota > Viridiplantae > Streptophyta > Pinopsida > Pinales > Pinaceae > Picea > Picea mariana. The sequence goes on from JASDQU010346988.1 coordinate 11,524, forward strand.
CATATAGTTGCATAGTTTCATAAGTTGTGTAAAGTTGCATAAAGTTGCGTAAAGTTGCATAAGTTCCATAAAGTTGCTTAAGTTGCATAAGTTGCATGTTGCATAGTTGCATATAGTTGCATATGAAATTGTTGCAATATAGTTGCATATAGTTGCATAAGATGCAATATAGTTGCATTTGACCACTCAACAATATTTGAGAATATAGTTGCATAAGTTGCAATATAGTTGCAATATAGTTGCATTTGGAACCATTGGTATGTTTCTAATAAGAATAGGGCTCAAGGTGTGTACCATGACTAGAGAGGAAAAAAAGGTCCTTGGGTCTTAAACATATTTTCTTTGGCTCATTGGACATTAACAAGGCCTCAAACCACCACATTTATCCTATTTAATAGACTCTGGTGCTTGGGTGGGATATGGGTGTCATTCACAATTTTTTCACACCATGTATGGAACTTAGGTCTTGTCCATGTTTAGGGAAAGAACATAAGGTTTTTAGGTTATATTTGCATATAGTTGAATATAGGTTTTTAGGGAAAAAACATAAGGCATGTTGCATAGTTGCATATAGTTGCATACGAAATTGTTGCAATATAGTTGCAATATAGTTGCATAAGTTGTAATATAGTTGCATAAGTTGCAATATAGTTGCATAAGATGCAATATAGTTGCATTTGACCACTCACCAATATTTGAGAATATAGTTGCATAAGTTGCAATATAGTTGCATTTGGAACCATTGGTATGTTTTCATAATAAGAATAGGTCTCAAGGTGTGTACCATGACTAGAGAGGAAAAAAAGGGCCTTAGGTCCTAAACATATTTTCTTTGGCTCATTTGCCATTAACAAGGCCTCAAACCGCCACATCTATCCTATTTAATAGACTATGGTGCTTGGGTGGGATATGGATGTCATTCACAATTTTTTCACACCATGTATGGAACATAGGTCTTTTCCATGGTCAGGGAAAGAACATAAGGTTTTTATGTCCTATTTAAATCTTCTTAGGATTAAGCTTCATGATGAAGTTGTCAAAAAACAACACAAGACATATGTGAAAATCTTTAGCCTCTATGTGGGATCTTTGGTGCCATTAATAGTTTTTTCATAATAAGAACGATTCTCAAGGCTTGTACCATGTCTAGGGGAATAAAACAAGAACATTAAGCTCACAATGAAAGTTCTCAAATTCAAGGGTCATGAACTAGGCCTCAAATAACCATGTAGATATTATTTAAGAGATATTTGGCCTCAAGGTCTATGACCTAACCATTGAATGATAATGTAGATAATGTTTAAGGGATATTTGGCCTCAAGGTGGGATTTGGACACCATTAGTATTTTTTCACATCACATATGGGAGTTTAGGATTGTACCATCATCAAGGGAAGGACAAAAGGGAATTAGGATTTAAATGAACCTTATGTTCTTAATGACCAAGATCAAGGCCTCCAATTAGAAATATGGGCAACATTGGTATGCTTTAAATAATAATAATGGCTATTAGGACACCATATGGGCACCATTCACAGGTTTTATGCATCATAGTTGGCTCTCGAGGCCTCTAAGAAGGAACTTAGAGCCATTAGGAGGATATATTTGCATTCATAAGTTGCATTAGGAGGATATAGGTCACACATTCATAAGTTGCATATAGTTGCATATAGTTGCATAAGTCGCATATACTAGTTGCATAGTTGAATAAGTTGCATATAGTTGCATAGTTGCATAAGTTGCATTGTTGCATAAAGTTGCATGTTGCATAAATTTGTGTAAAGTTGCATAAGTTGCATTGTTTTATAAAGTTGCATGTTGCATCATGTTGCGTAAAGTTGCATAAAGTTGTGTAAAGTTGCATTGTTGCATAAAGTTGCATGTTGTGTAAAGTTGCGTAAAGTTGCATAAAGTTGTGTAAAGTTGCATAAGTTGCATTAATGTTGCACAAAGTGCGTAAAGTTGCATAAGTTCCATAAAGTTTTCCTAAATAAATCTTCTTGATCTTAATTTATTCAAGACCGAGGCTAGACCAACCCCTTATATGTTGTTGCAACAACTTACTAAGATAGGAAGGAATGAGAATGAAAGTGTCAAAGAGTTTAACACTAGATTTGAGAAGTTGCTTCAACAAATTCCTAGCAATATTTTCCCCAAAAGAGATCATCTTATTTTCCTTTATACCAAGGCCTTCCCAGGACATTGGTATGCTTCAAATAATAATAATGGCTATTTGGACACCATATGGGCACCATTCATAGGTTTTATGCATCATAGTTGGCTCTCAAGGCCTCTAAGAAGGAACTTAGATCTATTAGGAGGATATAGTTGCATTCATAAGTTGCATTAGGAGGATATAGGTCACGCATTCATAAGTTTCATATAGTTGCATAAGTCGCTTATACTAGTTGCATAGTTCCATAAGTTGCATATAGTTGCATAGTTGCATAAGTTGCATTGTTGCATAAAGTTGCATGTTGCATAAAGTTGCATAAAGTTGCATGTTGCATAATGTTGTGTAAAGTTGCATAAATTTGTGTAAAGTTGCTTAAGTTGCATTGTTGCAAAAAGTTGCATGTTGCATAAAGTTGCATAAGTTGCATTGTTGTATAAAGTTGCATGTTGCACAAAGTTGTGTAAAGTTGCATAAGTTTCATAAAGTTTCCCTAAATAAATATTCTTGATCTTAATTTATTCAAGACCGAGGCTAGACCAACCCCTAATATTTTGTTGCATCAACTTACTGAGATAGGAAGTAATGAGAATGAAACTGTCAGAGAATTTAACACTAGATTTGAGAAGTTGCTTCAACGAATTCCTAGCAATATTTGCCCTGAAAGAGATCATCTTAGTTTCCTTTATACCAAGGCCTTCTGTTAGGGTCCTAACCCGCACATAGGTAGAACAATATATTCGGATGTAATAAAGGTCAATATTAATAAGGAATTTCAATAAAATAGAATAAGGTGGATGTAAGAAGACCTAATAGAAGCTTCTGCTTCTAGAAGGATATTCCTCTAGATGCTTCCTTTTAGTATAAGTAGGAGTCGAGGGTATGAGAACCCTAGCTTGGATATTATTGTAATAGAGCTCTGCTCAACTGGAGGTTTCCCCCTCGAAGAGGCTCGTGAACATTGCTTTCATATTCAAAGTGTTATTTATGTTATTATTCTCTTATCATTTCAGTGCTATTGTGGTGAATGTTCTGGTTATATTGTTGTTATTCTTCCATTTCTAGCATTTTATTTCTATTCTACTTACATTTTATATTTGGTATATTACACCTTCCCAGGACATTTGGGTTTTATGTTCAAGGACAAGATCCCAAAGACCCTTGAAGAATCCAAAAAGTTAGCTACAAATATTGAGGCTAATCTTTTCTCGTGTAAGGTTGAACCTTTATTGCCCCTAAGACCGAGGTTGGACCAACCCAAGACGCAAATATTTCAAGGGATCAAAAACTGGATGAAGCCATAAGGGACCTTACTTAGACTCAAACCTTGGTGATGAACAAAGTCACTAGACAAGGTCTTTCCCCCTTAGCCCCCCAAACCTCTTATAATCCCCCTACATTTCCCCGCTTGTGGAATCATAGTCCCCCGATCTTTTCCTTCGTCTTTTGTAGCCTTTGATGTATTTAAATTTTATATTAGCATTCAATATCAAGTTACAAATTACAATTGTTCATCTTTTAGCCATTCATCATATACATTTAAATTACTAGTCTAGGGATCAAAACTGGGGTGCCACATCAACAAACGATCATTGGAAAAAGATAGAAACGCAAACCCAAATCAAAAGGTAATAACATGTGCAAGAATTGTCAACAAGACTCATCAATTGAGGTTATAAAGAGTTATTTATGCCACTCCAGTTAGAAAACCCATAAAGAGAATAGGATCCAAAGAAATATAATGGATAATATAGTATTTGCAAGATATGTTTGTGTGTGTGCATGCACACCCGTCGCACTATGGTCTAGAGGCAATTCGAAGCAGTTTCCATAAGGATGACCCAAGTTCAATTCATGGTGAGCTCCCTCCACACCTAGATGCTTGTTGCCTCTTTGTTGTAGCAACATATAGCCACAATTATGTTAGAAACCTAACCACCCTTGATGTAGAGGGTGTTGTCTTATCATGAAAACCTCTCCATGATAATAAATGACAGTGGAGAACCCACATTTCTACCATGCAATATATTGGAGAACATAGAAGCCCTGAGGGTTAGCTCAAGAATTCATGAGCCAAACATGAGATCTCTCCCCCAAAGTTTGGGAGGTCATGAGTTCAAATCTCTTTATCCCCTCATCGTTAGGCTCCATAATCAAGGCCAACGATTTACCTCCTCTGCCAACCATGGATCATAGAACATAGAAGACAAGAAATGGAATTCTATTCAAACTCTTCAAGAGAAAATAGTTGCAAAGATGTCATCCATGTTGTCAAAGAAATAATAAGTGTGTGACTCAAAAAAACAAGATAAGCAAAGCATATCAAAAGACAATATTAAGAAACCAAGGATATTCAATTTTGTTTAAACGCATATAAGCGTATGTTTTCCAATTCTAACAAGAGGGAACACATAGTATAAACAATCTTTTGATGATTAATATAAGCACTTACAAAAAAAACAAAAGATGAAAATTATTCTGTAGGGCATGGGTATGGCAAGGTATAGATGAAATGAAAAGCCCTTACAAGGTAATATAGTTAAAGAGTTATTTTTGCCACCCCAATTACAAAATCCCAAAATGGAATAGGATCAAGAAGGGAATAGGTTTAGCATGGAAATGTTTAATTTCCTAACACTCTTGAGATGCCTTTTTCACCTTTAGGTACTTGAGTCTTTTATTTTCAGGTATGCCTCCCACAACAAGGCTCCATGTAAAAACTGTTTTTTTGGCTCAAGAATGGGTTTCCATACGATTCTTAGAAAAAACAACCAAGCTCTTTGCTTGGATTTCAGTTGTCATATTTGATTCAAATGGACTTCAAAAAATTAGAGAAAATCCACTTGTACCCCATGGTTGAATTTTAGTTTTGAAATGTCATGGATGTACCCCATTTCCCGTCCCAACACCAATAAGTATAAGTTTTAGGGATACTTAAATTTAACAAAAAGTCTGTAAGAATAAGCTCATGGATTATTTATATGATAATCTTGTTAGTATTAACTAGGGATAACTTTCAATTAAGATTGTCCCACACAAGTAGCCTCTTTTCCCTCCATGACTCAAATCACCCACTTTGCACACAACACTTGGGTTCGAACCTCAGTTCTAATAATTCCCATTCCCCTTAAATCTCTAGATGTAAAACATAAAAACAAACTAGCTCAGTGAAAGCCTATCCTATAAGTTGACTTGGCGTAAATAAATTTTCAAGATGTTCTTGAGCAACCTTAGAAGGGACCTAACAATAAGAGTAGTAAACATGAGTGGTGATAACAATTTGGTATAGATTTGGAACTTAGTTTCTAGTGACGAAGGTTTAGTGATTCACTTCTTAATATTCCTCTCTATCATTGCACCACCATTTCCCACAGATTTTTAGGAGAGACCTAGAAACAAAAGGGGATACCCAGAAACTTAAAGAAGTGGTTTGACTATATCCAAGTCTAGTGCTGGAAAAAAAAGCCACATAGGAACTAAGCATTAGCTCTACATGTGGCATTGGGTCATGGCCCATTGAATACTAGAACATGAGGCAATGCAAAATATAGTTAGGAATTCCATGGTATGATTCTAGGATTGTTAGGCTTAATCATCAACAAAATGAGCATTAATTAACTGGAAAAAGTCCAACTCGGGAAGAGGAATCCTACCATTCCTAGACACCATTTGCAAAAGAAGAAATCATCCAAGAAGCAAGTGTCTAATCAATTCCTTTGAATTTAAAGTGTTTACACATTCATTCATTATTGTCAACTTTACCATTGATTAGAAAATGAAAGTGTCAACTGGGATGACTAACCTATGCTACAATTTCATGGGCATAGAAGTTTGGGCATGAAATCATGAGGAAATTTGATGGCTTAGTTATAATGGAGAGTAGGGATAAGAAGAAAAACAAAGTTGACTTCTAATCCCCTAAATCAATTATGTGCTAAGAAGTGATGAAGCTAAGTGTCGAGGCATTTAATGGCTAGGGTAAACACTACTCCCATGGGGATTTTTTCTTCTCATGTAAAAATCAAGGGGATTGGTCATGTGTGAGTTGTAAACAATTATGGTTAGGGCTCTTCAATTTTGAAACCAATTATGAGCCTAGTGTTAAGGGTACGATTGGAGCATTTTAAAAGGATGACTTAGCATTTCATCAAGAATTCTATCAAGCATTTCATCAAACATTATATCAATAATTTCATCAAACAATTAGCATTCACACTCAAGAGATAGGAGAAATAAGTCAAACCACTTCCTCCGGCCGTGTGCCTTCCTCCGGTGCAAAACTGTGTGCCCTCCTCCTATGCAAATCCGTGTGCCCTCCTCCTCTGTAAATTCGTCTGCCCTAGACTCCTCCCATGCACCTCTCCCTCCTTCTCCTCCTTCTCCCCCTTCCACTCTACATGCAAGTGATCGTGCCCTAGCCTCCTCCCATGCGCCTCTCCCTCCTTCTCCTCCTTCTCTCGTCCTCCTCTCCCTTCTGTGCTCCCGTGTATAGAGGTGTGCGACTGTGGTGGTGAGTGTGAGAAACTATGCGTGCGATCCGAATCCATGCTCCTATGTATAGTGGTGTGGGACTATGGTGGTGAGTGTGAGAAGCTCTGAGCGCGAGTGTAGTGGTTGCGATTTGAATTTCGTTTTTTTTTTTGTTTTTTTTTTTTAATATATATATAATCCTTAACACACTAGTCCCATATAAATTCATTAACCCCCTAATATAATTTGATCATTGATCCATTTGATCCTTGATGAAATCACCTCCTAATAATTATGACTTTGAACACAATGAATCCCTATTATATGATAACCCCCAATCAATATCAACTTGAACATGGTATACCCTCTAATCCCTATGACTCCTAAAACAATCGCCTCTAGTGAACATAGTGTGACCTCAAACACACTAAAATATGAATGCATTATGGTTCTGAACATAGTAACATCATAATAGATTAACCCTTCTAATACACTATGACTCTTAACCCTTATAACTGGCCTTGATCTCTTAATTCACCCTTTTAATTTATTTCAAATAATTATTATGATGCATTTAGAAAAGTATGAGGTTAATTAATATGTCATTTATGGTCAACAATATATTTGGCATTAAAGTATCATGTCATGGTACAAAATATCGATCACTATAACCCTCCTTGGACATAGTATACCCATGAGGTGTAAAGCATAGGAGCTAATATACCATGGTATAGACATCTGAAATTACTTTCCCTTGAGAGGGGAACAGCTCCTAGGTGATAATAACTCTTTAAATTGTGTAATTAATCTATCAAAGAACTAGAATCTCAAGAACAACCATAGAAGAATAGAATTTATCAAACCAAGATACTACATGCTTAGGTGGTGCAACAAGTGGTCTCAAGTGTGTTTGAATCATAATCTCAATGTCTTAATTAATATTTTATCTTATAAAATAAACAAGACTCTAGACAAAAGATAAACTAAAAGCACTCAAATAGGCCTAGACTATAACTCTTCCAAACTCTTCCATCTAAATCATTGGGGGGCACCGAGAAAAGAGAATAAAGAGAAGGATGAGGGCTTTCCAAACACATACCATGAGAAGTGATGAAATCCACTATGGTGATGAGTGAAGGTATAAATGAGGTTGTTATAACTAGGAGACAAAGGGTGATGAAATATTGAGGCCCGTAGAAATATGTCTTAGGTGTCCTCCCTCATACAAGAGCCACCTCGATAGAAGCCTAA
>JASDQU010346992.1:0-12322 GCA_032191745.1 Picea mariana
TCCCGAAATCCGGACATGAGAAATACCGATGGATGAAACCCTGAAATAAGATGAGCAGGTTTAAGAGTGGTATTTAAGAGTTTTGGTATTCGGGAAACCCAAGGGCGAGTTTCCTTGTACTCGCAAGTCCTGAAATCCCAACATGCAAAATCCCGATGGATGAAACCCCGAAATAAGATGAGTAGGTTTAAGAGTGTTATTTCGAAGTTTTGGTATTCGGGAAACCCAAGGGCAAGTTCCCTTGTACTCGCAAGTCTTGAAATTCTGACATGCAAAATCCCGATGGATTCAACCCCAAAATAAGATGAGCAGGTTTAAGAGTGGCATTTCGGAGTTTCGGTATCCGGGAGACCCAAGGGCAACTTCCCTTGTACTCGCAAGTCCCGAAATCTCGACATGCAAAATACCGAAACGATAGCTTGCGGATAAGTTACGATATTTCGGTATTTTGGCACTCGGAATACCCAAGGGAAAATTCCCTGGTACTCACAAGTCCCGAAGTCCTGACATGCGAAATCCCGAAATGATAGCGTTTAGCTAAAACCCAGGTGCGAGACCTCCTGTCGTTGCACATCCCGAAATCCCGATGGTGGAAACTCTGAAGGGTAAAGTACCAAACGTATTCTAGGTTGCTGTTAATCTCGATAAGCGGTTAGATCCATTTCGTGTTTTGACCCTTCAAAAGTCAAGAGAGCAAGGGATCGCTTGCCTCATGACTCCTCGTATCGCGATAGAAGAAGTGCCTTCTCTGTAAGGACTGTGGGCATAGCCAAGGTCATATGAGGGACTTTAAAGGGAAAGGAGGGTCTGCGCTAGGCTCCTTAGAATCTCAAGGAGCATTGTCCATCGAGAATAAGGAAAGAAAGCCTAAAATTTTCTAGCCACGTGGTGGGTGTTTTACAGTTATGATGGACAAGAACTAGGCAAGAGAAGACGAGGCATCTTGAGCCCTATTGTAACCACATTTTGGGTCAAGCATGACAACCCAGGATTTGATGGTAGAGGTTCAAAACCCATGGCCATTAAGATCATTTTTGTGAATAAAAAACACATGATGGAGTTGAACTTCTCATCAAAATAAAGAGAAGTAATAAATGTAGGTGGCATCCCACTACCCCCTCAAGCTTATTGTGGTGGATTAAATAAGGGTGGTGATGAGAAGATCCTTAAGACTCAATCTGCACCATCACTCAAAACGAGCAGCAAGCCAATCAGCCAGGGCAAGAAGAAGAAGAGGTCTTCATCAAACGATACATCCCTTGTTTTTCACTGCTATAATAAGAGAGGCCATAATGCTACCAAATGTTGGTACGCTGAAGCATGCTCATATTGTGGAAAGACATACCATTCTGAAGAAACCACCTGCCACAAGTCATATTTATTTCAAAGAATGGAGAGAAGAATTATCCAATCCAACAAAAAACTTAGAGGCATGGGAATAAAAGGACTATCTTGAGAAATCCATACCACGATGCCAAGAAATTTTTCTATCATTGGAAGTTAAGTGGACATCTGGAAGAAAAGTGTTGATGGCTTCATCTAGAGCTTCACCCCAAAAACCTCATAACCAAGAGAAAAGCATGGAGAGTGAATATTGAAGAAGATGAAGAGATTCCTACATATCTAGTCCAAGGGGTAGAAGTTGTCCAAGGAGAGGTAACAACACAAGAGGTCTGCATTACCAACAAGACAAACAATAGATTGATGCTAACGAAAACAACATTCCAATGGTTTCTTTTAATATTACATCAAAATAATCCATTCTTGAAGATGTGTTAGATATTCATGCACATAGGTCAATGAACTTTAGAGGAGTTCTTGAGAACTACATGAAATTCTTGCAAGAATGTGTAGGCATCGAAGAGTTGTTTCCATGTCAAGAAGAAATTGATCCTAGTAGAAGGAGGTGGATCGCACTTCCTCTTGAGGAGTTGTTATGTGATGGTATCATGTTGGGGTCACACTAACCAAGAATACCAACATTCAAGTTGGATCCATTGATTACCATGATGGACCATCTCCAAGATATAGAGAGAGATGGGAATGAGTGTTGATTCCAATGTTCATATCTAGAGATTTCTCATATTGGAAAGTTGGTGAACAAAATTCTATTGTGGGAACAAGAGGGCCAACAACTAGAGCTAGAGCCATAGCTAGGGACTAGAGATAGTAGCTAGAGCCATGAGTCAAAGCCAAAGATAATATCCAAGAGATAGAGTCAAAGACACATTTTGGAGAAGCAGATAAAAGGTACACTGATCCATAATGGTTTCCTTCAAGCTTTTGGAGACCAAAAAGCCTATCAATTGGGATTGTGATCTTAAATGGATATGAATTAATGAATAGGTGTAAGACTCAGAATCTACAATGTAATTCGACAAGTAACTAAGTTTAAGAAAACTATGTAAATAAATGTAATTTTAAATTTGAATAAGACAAAAATGAATGTGAGAGGAAAAAAAAGAATTTAATGAAAAGAAAAATGAATAGGAGATAAGGCCGAGGAATGGGAAGTGAAGGGTCATGGATATTGGCCTTTCCTTATCCCCAATTCTACCTACTTCTCTCATGAATTTCACTATCAATGGGTATTTTGGAAAAAAGAGGAAGAGGCATAGAGATCCAAGAAATCTTTGTACCATAGATTGTCGAAATGAAGAACCTAAGACCCAGTTCGAAGTTGGTTTTCCCATTTGGGTTTCGAGGGTAAACATTGTGTACATTGTGATTTGGTTGTGGAGTAATTTTTATGTATGAAATGTTGTTATTATTTGGTTTAATTCATTTTTACATGTCTATCAATGGTGACAAATAAGAATGCTCACTTCAATTTATGTTAGACAGATTTAAAAAACCATTTTCCGATGAATTCCAATAGCTCCAAAATCCTCCCCATCTATTTCTTTATGAATTAGAGATCTACATATGTTATCAATTTCTTGTTTCTATTATATAGTGGAGTTTCTAATTCTATAATTTTGGTGGTTGTTGAAGCTATACACAATGTATTCTTCTTCCCCATGGTTGTACATCCTTCCTAGACTATGGATTCCATGCTTGGGGTGATTTAATTCATAGTCTAGTTGATTCTTCTCACTACTAGTCAATTTATCCCTTGCTTGGGAAAATTTGTATATGTTGGAGACGTTTTCTCACTCCCATCGGTTGTGGATTTCTTTCGATGGGATGCATAGTGAATTTTTTTCATAGGTGCTCGGCTATATTGTGGCCATAAAAGCCACACACAACCTATACAAACTTTTCCTCTCTCCCCTAGGTGATCGAATTCATTACTAAATGAGTTTCTCTTCAACTAGATGACTTACACTTACCTGTTCGACTCACGTTACAAGCTTGGTCAACTTCCATTTTTCTAGTTGATTCATTACCTAGTCATTACCTGGTCGACTCTCTCTGATTGATTTCGTCTCACTTGGTTGATTGAACATTCAACTAGTCAACTTAGCCCTCCCCATATAACTTGTTGTGGAATCAAGGTGGCCACTTTGTCATCTTATATGTGCTAGGATATACATATACATGATGGAGCTAGAAATAATTTAGAGAATGAAACTAATTTTCTAGTGCAAAGATAGTGCTCCAGTAGTAGGATTGTGGATGGTGGGGTTTTGAATTTAAAATTTTCTACAGTATGCACCCTATTTTCTAGACTCTAATTGACATGCCATCCTTTGATACCTTTTAATTATTAGTGAACAATGGTTGAAAAGGTTAGAGTCAAAGTATGAGTTGATATCCATCAAAATTGTTGTGGTTTCCATTCACACCACATGGTGTAAGAGAGGTAATTGGTCTGGAAACCAAGAAATGTAAACATAACTCTCCTTCCTTGTCTATTGGAATTTTGAAGGAGAAGTTGAAATTCAAAATTTCATCAAAAGAATAAGCCTTGAAGCCTAAAAATTGAACTCATAGATCTGATTGGCATAACAAGAAAAAATGTTATTCATAGTAGAGACCTAACATTTATTGGCTCACTGAGAATAGGGAATTCCCATTGCATGCTTCTATGTTAGTGTTAATGAATGAAATAAAGAGAAAAGATAAATCATGGGAGAGTTTTGATGGAAAATGGTCTTGACCTTTCATAGTACACTGAGCATAGAATATAGAAATTAGAATACCCCCATTAGCATACTAGACAATAGGGGTATATGTTATTATCACATTGAGAGATAAGGTTTAATTTCCTTTGCATTTTCATATAGATCATTTCTTACATGTATAAATGCGCCAACTAATCAATATGAATCAGGGTTGGTTGTTGAGTGCAATCTCCATTGAGAACAAAGGCCTTGTGGCCATAATAATAAAACATTAGAACAATATCCTTGTATAGGGTAGAGGAGAGAGGCCTAGTAGCCTTAATAGAGATGGAACACTCTTTAAAAGATTGGGACAAATACAAGAAGATACTTCCATAGAGGATCCATGATGGTGAATAAAGTTGGTTATAAGTCCCTCATTTACAAATAAAATAACCATATTATAGATAAGTTGAAATTTCAATAAAAAATAATAATAATAATACTCTATAATTTTAAATATAACCTTTTGATAGGTTTTTTCATGTGGTTCATCACACCGGATATCAGTCACTACTTCTTGTGCAATGAAATCTGACGATAGTGTCGGTTGGTCGACGCAATTCCGTTGGTACTCTAAAAAAACCTAGTTATCAGTGTTTTCGGTGTATTAGGGTTGGGTATCCAATGAACATATTGACATCGGATATACAGATGACTATAAGTACCCAAACCTCATTGAATCATCCATTATTTTCAACATATACTCATTGGAAGTCCAACGTAACTACATGTCGAATATCCGACGTCCATACAATATATCCGATGGAGGTGCCATACCTTCGTCGGATATTCTTGTCAAATCGTTCGTCAGATAACTGACGCACATGGTCGTCGAATATCCGATGATTGAATAGTAGATCCGACAAAGGTGCCATACCTTCGACGGATATTCTTTTCATACCTTCCATCAGATATTTGAAGCACACGTTTTTTGAGTATTCGATGACCTAACAACATATATGAAAAAGGTGCCATACCTTCGACAGATATGCTTGTCAAAGTTTTTGTCGGATATCCAACAAAACTGTGTATATTAAAAAAAATAATGAGATTAATGGCCCGTGATCGATCTTGACCTTGTGGTGGATAGATGGAGACGACCCCCTAATTAAAAGATTCCAATTATAGAGGATACTTTTATAGATCTAATAATATCTAATAAGACTATGGTTCGAGTCTCCTCTTGTAGATACCCATTATAAAAAATGAAGATATTCTTCCAGGAAGGCCTCTAAAATTTAAAAGTGATTGATCCTTTTAGCCACACAGGCCTCATCCATTCTCATATTTCTCCAAGTAGGAGAAATTTTAGCATGCATAATGTCCAGTAGGCATATGAGCTCAAGTTTAGTAATAAAGAAGTTTGCTAAAGGATCCACCTAGGTTGTTAGCCCCCATATCTCTAAGGCTCCCAAATAAAAATTCATATAGCCCATGTAATAAGGAATGATTATGTAGAATAACCAAGTCCCCATTTTCTATCAAGAAAAATATTTCCAATATAATAAATACACCCATCATGAGCAAATCACCTACATTCCATAAAGCCTTCAAGTTGTTGGCACATAGTTTAGATTTCTAAAGCCTCAATTTTGTTGGCATATATATTACATTTTATTAAGCCTTACACATACTAGCATGGAAAGAACGACATATTTCTTCACTTCATACATGTAACCTTGCATATACCTTTCGCCCCAAGGGATTTTTGTTGTAAGAACCATTCTAGTTCCACGTTTTCTTATGCTACCGATAAACCCATGTTTTTCCTTTAAATTTGGCATAGATATTACATTCTATTAATCCTTACACCTACTAGAATGTAAATAATGGCATATTGCTTCACCCCATGCATGGAACCTTGCATCTACCTTTACACCCCAAGTATTTTGTTGTTGTAAGAACCATTCTAGTTCCACTTTTTCTTATGGTACCAACAACCCCATGTGTTTCCTTTAAATGTCTCCTACATTGAATGCAACACACATTGTTGTATCTATCTTACTATTAGAAAACCCATTACTACTATATACATTATCCATTATTATTATATTAGAACTCATTAATCTTACTGCTTAATTGGTTTGGATCACCTATTCCATTCAAGTAAGGGTTGTTGCATACCGGATTTCTTTATTTTCATGTATTTTAAAATTATTCATGTAATATTGTGATGTGGCTTATTATTCTAGAAAAGGATTTAACAATGTATGTAATTCTTAATGTTTGTATATATCTATCATTTCTATTTGATTTAAGAGTTGGATGGTGAAAGTAATGCATGTATTAGACATTTATATTATGAATTTCACCTATGTTTTTTATGACAGGGGAACGTAAGACCATCCATATTTTCTAGATGATGGTTGGTGAAATTTGCATTGTCCATCTTGACTAGTTTGAATGAGATGCCATGCATAATCAATGTTTCATGTAGTGACCTCCACGTGACAAAGTCATATATCCCCACCTTTAGGCATGGTCTCAATCCTTGAAAATATTCCTTCCCTCTATCAAGTCACTTTGTAGCTCCTCTATGAAGCTCCTAATCTTAACACCCTCTTTTTCATTCTCAAGTCATTTCCACAATGGAAATATTGTGGGGGATAAAACTAGTGAAGGTACACAGTGACTCGAGAAATTTAAAAATTGAAGGCTATGAGCATATGCTCTCTTACTAATAACAATAGATGCAATGGACCCCCTTCCCTACTTGGCCTTCTAATATGCCCACAACTACAATGGACAAATGGCCTCTCTCATAGTTGTGGTGAAACTCTACTATGCTCCTCAACCAGTATATGAGCTATTATTAACTAGCTCTACTTGGTGTTGGCATCACACACATTCTCTTTTGCTCAACCTATAACTAACTTATGCTCCTTCCAGTGATGAAGGTTAGCACCAATGGGAATTACTTTGACATATTGGTAGCCACATGAGCTAGGCCAAACCTATAACCATCAAGGAGTTCTAGGTTTGGATTGTTATTAACATTCATAGTTTCAATTTTAATTTACAATGCTATTCTTATGTGCATTCACACTAATCCTTGTATGTTTTTAAAAAAATATGCTAATTATGGGTGTGGGGTTCCCATATTCTATTGCAAGTATCATTCTTAGAGACTTTATAGTAACACATTTATTGTTCTTTATTTTAATTAACTTGTAAGCATTTTGATTGCATTAAATGAGATCATGGGAATGTTTTAATTGCCTCCAATTTACCATCTCATGAATTGGATTACATTTCCCCCATTTTGTGGAAAACAATCTAGCGGTTATTCTTATTAGCCCAACTGTGTGTCTTTTAATGCTGTTCATATTAGGAAGAATTATGATGTCTCATTTCTTTGGTCCACGTGTTTGGGTATTCAAGGTATACTCTCACTACTAGAAATTGGTGGGAGATGCATTCTACTACTTGTTCCTAATTTGTAATACTTTAATATTGTCGTGTGGGAATTTCCTTGTGTGTGTGTTAAGTAATAGTTCCCAACCCATCAAGGTGGTTGGTCCCTACTATAATAATACAATGATGGTCTACATACTTTCCTTTACAAGAAAAATTAAGAAGGGGAGAGAGAGGGATAAATTCACTTGTAGAAAGCTCCCAAAGGTATTATCTTCAATTAATTACATTGGAGGAGCAGGTGTTGAGAGCATCAACCATTCTAGAATGACCCGAAAATCATCCAAAAAACAAGAAGGCCTTCTCCTTGGGATGGAAAAGAATATTATCTCTCTAACCTATGTAATGAAATAGCTTTAAATCCTAGCTTGAATTTCACGTAAAAATCCCTAAATCTAGAAAAATATCATTGTTACTATTAAAATGAAATTCTAAAATCACCAATAGCATAAAGAAAACATCGAACACATGGGGAAGAGTAAAGATTATTTTGATTAGGAAAGGGAGGTACAAATTACATTATACCTATGGAGAGATGGCTCTCTAAATTCTCCTTCTTCTTGGGGTGGTCATCTCTTGGGATTACCCAAGTCATTGTCCTTCAATCAACAAGCCTCCCTCCTTTAGAAATGAGAAATAAATGGGAAAATCACATAGATTCTCTCAAACATTTCACAACATGACCTTGCACTCAAATATTCTTGTTGCAACCTAACAAAATAACACCACTCTCTCCAAAGATGTATAATTTATACCCCAATATTTACTTTTATAGAGATTGTAGTTCTAAAAATATGTAAACGTTTTTCACCTATTAGGTGAAGAATCCTATAAACAAAACTCATAAGAATGGATCAGTGTCCACTAGAGATGCCATTGAAATTCTAGCACCATCTCAATCTAACTTTGTGGTGGCAGTCTACTTGCATTATAAATTGGAAAGATATCTATGATCTGTCTACATAAGAAGAGGAAAGTTTTCATTGAGGATTTAAACAACTTACAGTGTTCTCTATGACTACTCGAAATGTGCATGTTACTATTATACTTGCACCTGATCCCATTGCAATACCATTAAAAAATGCTAACTGAATCAAACATACAAAATTTTGCATGCAATTAATTAAATATAAACATAACAATTAGAAGAAGAAATCTTCCATTTAATTTTCTCAAACTAGTTGGGACAAGATAACATACGATCAATACAATATTAACAATGTTTTATGTGAGCATAACAAAAAATATATAATTTTTTTTTAACGGAGTTTTACATGGTAAGTAAAGCATATAGATATTCTACTTCAAAAGAAATAAACCTGAATTACATTGAAAAAATACACTTAAAATCTAAGAGATTGTTATTCTAAATAAATTAGCATTGGCGTTGAATGCCAACTTGCATTGATAATGATATCATTTTTTTCAAATGTGAAAAAGGAGGTATAAATAAAAGCTAACAATTCTTACCATAGTTTTTTTGTATGTATGGATATGATATTGACACCAATAGACATTGTATAGAGTCTCAATAACTGCAAAAATAGTTAATTGATCATAATGCATTGTACATGCACAAACTCACAAAAGCACATAAAAAGTGATGTTTGTACACACTTGAATATTTTAAAATAATATTAGCATTTGATAGATTTCATATGCACCACATGAATGCATGTCTAACACTTGTGATGAGAAAAGGAATGTTGACAAGATTCTATGGATATAAAAGACCCGAAATAACAATTGCAACAAACATAGTATACATGGTCCTCCATAATGGAAGTTGAAATAGAGCTAATTCCCTAGTGGATCATGTTCAATTTCTTCCATGTGTTACCCATGTTTTCCACTCTTGCCTTGATTTCTTTTCGTAGGTTCACAGACACATCAAAAAAACCAAGGCAATAATAAAAAAACATGGGAAGCAGAAACCTTGTAGGAAATGCATTGTGAATCGTGGATTGACCGCCCTCCAGACCTGCATGTGTCAAATAAAATAATAGGTTAAACATAAATGAGGTTGTATTTGACAAAGATAATTAAATGTTAGATGACTGAATAATAATTAAATATGTACGATGCTCCAGAAATACTAAAGGGGAATACCTCATGAATGAGCTCCTCTTGGTTTGGAGAATAATTTATTCTCTACTAAATAGGACCAATTGCATGAATGTGGAAGCTCATTTGGTCCCTCACCCCCTTCAAATCACTCTCAATTCCACATACCCAATCATGCATGACAAGTGGAAAAAAAAGAATTATAGGTAAATGAAATCAAGAAAGTACATGAATATATAACATATAAGGTCCGAGCACAACTAGAAAAAGAAAAAATTAACCCCAAGATAAAAATGTTGTGTATGCATGCAACTCTTCAAACCATTTATGGGAATCAATAAATATACACCAACAAAGAATCTGATAGTGTAATAGGATGGGCAAGTAATTTATACTACCTAGGCATGAAATGCTCATTTCCCATTAAATACCAAATGTTGAGCACCCACAATATTCACAATCAATTCTAGGCATACATTCATTTGCAAATAAAAGAGTAAAAATATATGCAAGGGTCTCAATAACTAGTAGGAAATCACTACCTCCTTCAAGTCTATTTCTCATTCAAGAGCACTATCCAACCATAAAGAAAAAACATGCATAGGTTTGAACTCTAAATTACACATTTCCTCCATTCACAAAGGCATACAAATTGTTATTCGAGGATTCAAATTATGGGTAACCTAAATCTTTGAAAAATTATCTCATGCATGCAGACACAATAACCTCTTCAGGGCATGCAATCAATGCTATCGAGAGCATATTTCCGCCATGATTTTTTAAGTGAAACACAACCTATCATGTCCATAAACCAAGTTACTCATAGTTGAATCAAAGGAAATAACCCATACCATGACATCATGCCCAAAAAACCACAAAATTGATTAGAGCAATGAGCTACCAACATGGTTTTCCATGACTAAATTGGTGTTTGCAAAGGTTGGGCAAGGGCATACAAAGAGTGAGAAATTTATGGGATTTAAATTCACTTAACCATTTTTATAAAAGGATGTATCTTACTCTATGAGAATGCCTATGTATATAGTAAATTAGTGGTGGATGAGAGTACTTCAACCTTCCAAGATTATGCACATATATCGTAAATTTTATGCCTAAATATACTCTATTGCAGTCATCATAAACCAAATCTACAGTTTTCAAATATTCAAGCATGCATTATGTCCTAAATATATGAATTACATGTATGCCAACATCATATAGTTCATGTATGCCATACAAACTATTATTCAAGGATTCAAATTATGGTTGTGTGATTGTCAATGGAGGATGAGGGGATTGTGAAATGCCACAAAAATATTATGGTATGACTGGGGAAGGATATCTTGGAGGAGGGTTGGTATTTTGGATGTTCAGTAACATGGAGGAGATGACTATGGGAAATGGTGTGGTGCAAGGTATAACAAAAAGAGAAGGAAATTTATGTAGACTAATTGGTTGGACTATAGGATTACAAGGACACAGTTTTGTGGTAGAGGTAAATTTATAATATTTTCCTTCTTTAAAGAGTTTATAAATGTTGTGGTTGACATCATATAATGTATTAGGGTGTTGTTGATAGGGGATACCTAGAAGTAAGTTGACACAGTTGAGGGGGAGACATCGCCTTTGGCAACATATTGGAAAGGTCCGATGGAAAAGGTTATGATAAAACATTTATTAACTAGAAGGTGAGGAATATTTTACCTAGCCTAGATGATAAGGACAAGGGTGAGTTGTGGTAGGTTGATGAAGACATGTTACAAAGTCTTGGGATATGCGGTTTTTTTTGCTACCATAGTTGAGGATGATTATGGATAGTTGATATTTTACTTGACAATTTTGAGTGCAAATGAGATTGGAACAAGTACCTTTGGTCATGAGAATTGAGGAAGGGTTTGTTGTAGTAGGTTTTAGAAGAGGGACTATTTATAGTGAATAAGAGGGATTAGGTGATGTAATGTGGCTTGTAAAAACTTGGGTAGTTTTGGAGCATTCTAGCAATTGGTCATTAGTGTATAGAGTTTTTGGGATAAAGTGGTGTTCCAAGGCATAACAAGTGGAAGCATTATGAAAATAGATTTTTGGAAATGACACCAACAGGGAGGTCATGAAGGTGTACCAAGATTAGGGTTAGGGTTATATTTAGGGTTAGGGATAGTAGAAGATGGTGATAACATACCATTGAAAGGAGGATGTGAAGGTGGAGGGTGAGAAAAAAGAGGACAATGACATATACTAATTTTTATTTCTATGGAAAGATAATAGAGGAAGGCTTGATCTAAAGTGTTTATCTCAAACAAAGATACTTCATGTTCAAAAATTACTAGAAAACCATAATTAAATTTAAAAATTGGTACCTCTTCAAAATATGTGATTTGGAGTTGGATCCAGAACTTTATACCATGATTTCACCAAAATTGGTACCATGATTTCACTACCTCCACACCTCCAAACATTCATATGTTACATTGAATCCATCATTGTCTTGTGACTATTTCTTTGTCTCCCATTCACTCTCTTCATCATTGAGAGTGAATGGGTGACAAAGAAATAGTGATAAAACAATGATGGATTGAATGAAAGGGACATATGACATTTTGGAGGTGTGGATGTAGTGAAATCATGGTACAATTTTTGGAAGGGTAGAAATTAATTATAATTATTATGATATTTTATTGTGATGAGGTGATGTAGATGTGTAATAAGGGGTGAAGGAGAGAAGGGGAGGGAGGGAG
>JASDQU010346993.1:0-12368 GCA_032191745.1 Picea mariana
ATCAATGATCCCTTGGAGATCTAGAGGAATAGATGGCTTAGATGTTTGAACATTTAGTGAGCATAGTTTTGCAATAACACATTGATGCCCCTTTTTCAATAATTTTGTCATGCTATTAAAGCTTATCACCTTACCGAGTTTCCCTGTGATACCTCTTAACTCAATTTCTTTTCCTTCCAATGAAAATTTCATGAAAAGTTCTTGAAAATTAAAATCCATTGTTCCTAATGATTGTAACCATTGGATTCCTAGTACAACATCAACACCACCCATAGGTATAACAATCATTGGACTATTCATTACATATTCCCCCATAGTAATATTGATCTTATTGCATTTTCTTGAGCAATTGATACTTCCTCCATCTACAATCATTACTTGAAACTCTGGCACTGGATATACAAAGCAATTGAGAGATTTGGCTAAATTATACTGAATGAAATTATGAGTACTGCCAGAATCAATTAGGACTATTACCTTTTTCTTTTTGATATATCCTTCGATCTTGAGGGTTTGAGGAGTGTTAATTCCTACCAATGCATTACATGATATCGTGGGAGTCAACTCTTCGGATGAAATTGCTTCTACATTTTCATCTTGAGATGGTTCTTGTTCTTTTTCTTCTTCCTCTTCACAATCTATGTAGAATAATTTCTTCCCACCACAGATATCTCCCTTACTGTACTTGCTGTCACAATTAAAGCATAAACCTTTTTCTTTTCTTTCCTCCAATTGTTGAGGTGTCAAGCTTGTAGGTTGAGTTGTTTTAGAAGAAGGAGCATTATTCTCTCTATAGCTGTTAGGATTGGTCCTTCTAGTAGCCATAGCCATATTTTTACTTTCAACATTTCTTGCCACCCTAAATACATTCTCCAATGATTTGGGTTCTCAAAGAAGAACCTCATGTTGAATGTTATCCTTTAAAGTTTCTATGAATACATCAATCAAGTGCTCATCTGGAATATATTTTACCTTTATATTCAATCTTTGGAAGTTCTCAATGTGCTCTGTAATTGAACCCTTTTGCTTGAGATTTATCAATTGGCTAAAGAAGGTATTTCTCCTTGTATCCTCATAGTGTGCTATCATTTCTTCCATGAAAATTGTCCAAGTGACGAGTGATTTGTGAGAAAAAATCCACCGATACCATACAAATTGAATGGGTTCTAAATATAAAGAAGCAATTCGTACATTTTGTGTATGTGGCACATTATGTAGATCAACGAATTGCTCCATCTGAAGTATCCATGTTATTGGATCCTTTCCATAAAACTTCTTCATATCAATCTTAGGAACGTGGTTGGTCTTCAACCCAAAGTTGGAGTTTCTCCATTCTTGATTAATATTCCTTGTGTCATCATGAATTTCATGGGACACATTTTCACTTTCAGGTGTCCCCTCTATTAGGAAATTTTTCATTCCTTCCATGATCTCCCTTTTTAAACCATCCATCTTAGTATCCATTATTGCCTCCAATTTAGCTTCAGTTGAATCCATCATCCCTTGTAGTTCATCTTTTGTCACTGTCTTCTTTTGTAATTCATTTATGTCCCTACGCATTTCTTCACCTTCATCAAGAGTCCAAGTAGGACTTTATGGAGGCTTATTTGGTGTAGAATTTTAATTTTTGGGTGGCATGTTGGCCAGGTATCACTTTTGAACCTTAATTTTGATGTGGTTCTGCTAGACAATAAGTACTCAACTCCTTGAAAAAGAGACAAATTCAGATAATAATCCTCTTTGATGGGGCAACCTCCTTATGCCCACATAAATGTACAATTACAAGATGATTCCAAAGGAAAATGTCTCCTTGGTATATATAGGAGACTAGGAGGTATAATTACAACTAATGGACTAAAGCCGACATAAATAAAATAACATTACTAATGTAATATGACCCAATTAAGGGGTAATGAGCCATTATTTAGGGCTTAACAACTTGCAATACCAAGGATAGGGTATGCAAGGTGATAGTTGACAGTGGAAGCACAAATAATCTAGTATCCACAGAGATGGTGGAAAAGATGGAATTGGAGACAGTTGCACATCCAAGTCCGTATAAAGTTTCGTGGTTGCAAAATGGACATCAGGTAACAGTCACTAAACAATTTTTAGTTGAATTGAAGATAGGGGGATATAGAGATGAGATCTTATGTGATGTTATTCCCATGGATGTCTGTCATCTTTTGTTGGGAAGACCTTAGCAATATGATAAAAATGTTATTCACGACGAAAGAAAGAACACATACACCTTGGAGAAGAATGGTAAAACACATATGTTGTTGCCAATTGAGGACAAGAAGGTGAAATAAGAAACAAGCAATACTATACTTCTCATGAGAGCGAAGGAACTTCTAGATGAAGTCAAGAAGGATGAAGAAATGTAGTTTATTGTGGTGAGGAGACCTAGAGTCACCTTGACCAGTACCTCAATAGATGATCTACCTGAAGAGTTTCAGGAACTAATGGAGAATTTCACTGATATAGTGGAGGATGATTTACCTTGTTCGTTGCCACCCATCAGAAGTGTAAGCCATCACATTGACCTTATACCAGGAGTGAGTTTACCAAACAAAGTAGCGTACACATTGATGCTATAGGAGAATGAAGAAGTTAAGAAGCAAGTCCAGGATTCGATGGACAAAGGGTTGATTAGAGAAATCTTAAGTCCATGCGTTGTGCCAACAGTGTTAAGTCCGAAGAAGGATGGTGGATGGAGAATGTGTACAGACTCGAGGGCTATAAAAAAAAATCACCATCAGATATAGATTTCCTTTACCCAGGATGGATGACTTGATGGATTGCTTGAATGGGGCAATTTTTTTTTCAAAATTTGATTTGAAAAGAGGATATAATCATATTAGAATGAGGGAAGGTGATGAATGGAAGACAACATTCAAGATGAATGAAGGGCTGTATGAATGGCTTGTCATGTCATTTGGCTTGACGAATGCGCTAAGTACTTTTATGAGATTGATGAACAAAGTCTTGAAATATTTCATTGGAAAGTTTGTAATTGTATATCTTGATGATATACTGATATTCAGTAAGATTGAGGAAGAAAATTTGAGACATTTAGCTTCATTGATGAGGAGGTTGCAACGAGAGAAATTGCTGATAAAAATGAAGAAGTCATCTTTCATGAAGATGGAACTTATTTATTTGGGCATTGTGATCTCTTCAAATGACTTGAATATGGATCCTAAAAAGGTAAAAGCAATCAAAGAGTGGTCATCACCAAGGAATATCTTTGAAGTTAGAATCTTCCATGGATTAGCCAGTTTTTACCGGAAGTTCATCAGGAATTTTAGTGGAATTTGTGCATCAATGATGGACACAGTCAAGAAAATACATAAATATTTTAATTAGATAGAGGAAGCAGAGAAAAGTTTCAAGTTGTTAAAAAATAATATAACTAGACAACCAGTTTTGGTTCTGTCAGATTTCAATAAGACATTTCAAGTGAGATGTGATGCAAGTGGATTTGCAATTGGAGCAGTATTAAGCCAATACAATAGACCAGTTGCATACTTCAGTGAGAAGCTGAATGATGCCAAGAGGAATTATTCCACATATGATAAACAGTTTTATGCAGTCATACAGGCACTGAAGAAATGGAGGCACTACCTGGTTATGAAAGAGTTCTTTTTTTATAGCGACAACTAGGCCTTAAAGTTTATAACCAAACATGAGAAACTAAACCAGAAACATGCAAAATGGGTTGAATTTATACAGAACTTTACTTTTTTTATGAAGAACATTTATGGAAATTCTAACAAGGTTGTTGATGCATTGAGAAGGAAATGCTTGATTCTGCAGGAGTTTCATGTGAAGATCTTAGGTTTTGATAGCCTTAAGGAAATGTACATGGATGTTTCAGATTTCAAGGATGATTATGAAGCATGTGAGAATCCTGTTCTGAGAGATAGAAGACAATGGATTGAATATTTAATTTAGGATGGGATATTATTCAAAGGAAATCAATTATGTATCCTGAAGAGTTCTATGAGAGAAAATATTTTGAAGGAAACGCATAGTGGGGGATTGGATGGACATTTCGGCCATAAAAAAACATTCGTGCAACTAAACAGTTTGTATTATTGGCCAGGGATGAGGACGGATGTCAAGAAGTTTGTGAACAGATGTAGAATCTGCCAGCACCCAAATGGGAAAAGATAGAATACCGAGTTGTATCAACCATTGCCAATACCAAAGAGGTTGTGGGACGTGATAAACATGGATTTTGTGTTAGGACTACTGAGGAAACAAAGAGTTTGTGATTCCATATTCATGGTAGTCAACAGATTCTAAAAAATGGCACATTTTATTCCATGTCAGAAAACCAGTGATGCAACACACATTGCAAATCTATTTTTCAAAGAAGTTGTTCAACTTCATGGTTTACCCAAGAGTATTGTTTCAGACAAAGATACCAAATTTGTTGGTCATTTCTAGAGGACACTATGGAAAAATCTGGGGACGAATCTATATTTTATCTCAGCATATCACCCTCAAACGGATGGACAGACTGAGGTAGTAAATCAGAGTTTGGGGGAATTATTAGGGAGTTTAATAGCTGAACATCAAAGTTAGTGAGATCAGATTCTGTTGCAAGAGGAATTTGCATATAATGACACATCTAACTGGAGCACAGGACAGAGCCCATTTCAGGTAATGTATGGAATGCAGCCAAGAGGAGTATCTGAGTTGATAGACTTATAGAAGAATGAGTTCAGAAGCGCTGGAGCGGAATATTTTGCAGCAAAGATGCAAGAGCTCCACAATAAGATTAAAGAGCGGTTGCAGAGTTCCAACCAAGAATACAAGTGAAGAGTAGATCATCACAAAAGAGAGCTTAAATTCGAAGTGGGAGATTTAGTCTTAGAACATATAAGAAAATAAAGGTTCCCAAGGGGAACAAATAACAAGTTGAAGATGAAAAAGATAGGGTCATGTAAGATTCTGAGAAAATTTGAGGCAAATGCTTATGAGATAGAATTTCCAAATGATGTAGGAATATCACGCATATTCAACATAGCAGATCTGTATCCTTAAAGAGCATATGAAGAAATAAGAGAAGAGAATCAACATGAAGTTCAATGGGTCAAGCAGATGCTTGTAGTTGAAAAGCCGCAGATGGAAAAGATCATTGATCAGAGAGTTGGTAAGAAGACCTGGAGGAAAACATATTTTGAATATTTGATAAAGTGGAAAGGACACCCTATTGAATATGCCAGTTGGGAAAGAAAATAAGATATCCACAAACATGGGCAGACAGTGCAGGAGCTCATGGACATGAGTCCATGAATTTTTCAGCCAGAGGAGTATGATGCAGGAGCATCACCAACAAGCGCAAGCAGAGGACAGTTGGATACACACCAGCATGCATTTTGAAGATGTTTTGAAATTAAAAAAATGAAACATTAATGTAATAGCTGGGAGGAAGTAATTGTACTTGAATTTTTTGGGGATTGTAACGCAGATCTTGAGTGATTGCTCTCATCGATCGGTTGGAGGAATTTAATGTAATAAATGTAAAGTAGTTGTAGTATTTTATTGCGATAAGATAGCTTAGATTTGTAGGAGGGAAAACTCAAGAAAGCTACCTTGTAGGTATTGTATCATTATTCTCAATTGTAAGAGTAGAAGCTGTAGAGAAAGAGAGCATAGGAGAGAAGAGAAGAACAGAGATTGTAGAAGTTGTATAAGAAAATAGTTGTTTCTATATAACCCATGTATACAAGCACTTAATTTAATATAAGAATGCTTTGACTCAATTTCATGGTGTTTTTATGGTTACTGTTCGCATCTATTTAATGGTATGTTTAAAGTTTTCTTATATGCTATTTTATGCATTTGTTTCAATGATTTTATGTGTATGATTTCATGTTGAATGTATGAAGTCTGCGAGAGGGAGAGTATGAGTTTCAATTTCTTCTCGTCCTGAGAATTCATACAAGGAGTGCAGTGGAGGTCCGCAAGGAGTCCGTTGACAAGATTCTAAGTTTTACCTCAGAAATGCTCAGGAGAGATAGAGTTGTTCTTATACAAACATATGTGCAAGTATCACACAATGTTGTGCAAGGTGTGCATAGGCCAAGATGAAGTCTTAGAATTTTCCAACTAGGTGAGCAGTTGAAGGATTTCTATTGCAAGGAACTTGCATAATTGGGAGATATCAGATAATCAAGGATTATCGTGAAGGCAATAAGGAGTGCGTGCAAGAGTCCCTTAGAATATTTTAGGTTGCAGCGAGAATCAAGCTCAGAAGGGATAGAGAATTGAAAAGTCTAGAGGACAGACGAGGGTCAAAGTCATCTCACAGAAGCCCAGCTTAGGAGGAAAGACACCAAGTTGTTTGGTCAGGAGTCTTTGAGACCTAAATGGATGGTTGTAATTCTCCGAGGGAGAAACACTGATTTTGCCTAGACCATTGGATCTAGTAGATTAGTGGGGAGGTTAAGGCCAAGTGTCTTTCAACACTCACAAGCCTAGGAGAGGTAGTAGTTGTTAGATCCCAAGGAGTGTGAGCCATTGATTGGACGCCCAGAAATTTTGGCATTTCGAGAGTCGGGAGAGTAGAGGAAATGAATGCCTGGAATTCGCGAGTTGCGAAGTCCCAACTTCGTGAAACAAGAATATGGATTGTTAGTCCATGGGAGGTTTAGGACCATTGATCCGTGGTAAAGAATTCATGAGTTAGGACTTCACGAAAGAAAGGAGAAGAGTCGCATCACGAAATTGCGAGTCGCGAAATCACAATGCGCTCGGAGGAGAGGCCCCAGGTTTTGGATGGAGATCATATGGTAGAAGCATAAGGGAGGAGCTAAGGACCGTTAGCCCATTTCAGGGTTTCGAGAATCAGAGGAGTCAGGGTGACTCACAATAGGAATCCTGAAATCATGAAACGTGAAGTCGTGATCTAGAACAACCCTTTAGGTTAAGTTAGTGGTCACACCAGTGGTCACGTGGAGTAGAGGTTCACACCTAGTGCTTGTTAGCATGGGCATAACTTCTAGAAGGACCTGTGGTTTTATATGCATTGGAAGTTCCAGTGGGAATAGGAAGATCCAAATACTGGGAGGTCAATGATACCCTGATGATGCGTCAGCTACCTTCAAGCCTGCCCTTGGACTTCTTTCTCTTATCGATACCTTTTTAAAATTGAAGGATGCATAAAAGGAAATACTTTAACGACATGCACAACAATAGTCAACATGCATGCATATTCTAAATATTCAATTAAACAATAATTAAATATACAAAAAAAATACATTTGTATACATGTAAATGATACCATAACAGAGATAACTTATATTTATGAAATATGACACCAACTAGCTACATACCAAGGACGTTCCACCCAACCGTAGACACTACTGTTCCAAATTTCAACAATAGGGTCACCCCCGAGCCAGGGATATGAATCCACAAGGATGGTTCCATAGTGTTACTTGGATTCCCAAACTAGTCAACACCCAAGATCTCATAGGCTTTCCGACTCTCACATCAATCCAAGTACCCAACTCTCTTCTACCCATCTTGCACCACCTGAGAGAATGGACTTCCACCCTTCTCTACCATGTAGTCACTCAGGGAGTCCTTCTCCTTTTTCAGGATCCAATGCAACTGGTCTTGAATCTCAATGCTGGAACTCTTAGGACTCACAACTATGAGCAACGTTGGACATAGGACAACACATCTTAGATATGCAGGCCTAAATTCACTGTTGGATCACACTAGCGACCACTACATCCAATTATCCCATGGATAATCTTCAGCATTTTGGTTCCCTTTCCCCAATACAAGACGTGGATGAGGATGGATCAATTAATGGGTGAGTGAGTGCTTGAAAGTGCATGAGGGAAATGAATGAATGTACAAGAAATCAATGAACAAGCCATCGGTTGAACCCCCCATCAGACCAGAGGTGGGTTTAAGTAACTTTGTGGGGAATCAAGAACTTGCTGGCCTTCCCCAAGAAGCTCACATAACCGATCCCCTCCATTAGGAAAAAAGGGTAATTAACATAGGAATAAACACTTAGACCGTCAAGCCCCCTCTCTTATGGAATCATATTCCCCCTATAATTCTAGTCCTTGTCCATCTAGTAGCCAACCATGTATTTATTATTAATAATTGTAGAAAACATTATATTTCTTGGGCACACTGGCCTTTTAATAATTGTTTGGGCACCCTGGCCTCTTAGCACTGTAACAATACATTATTTAAAACAGGGGTTCAAAATCGGGGGTGTTACATATAAGCTTCTTACAATCAACTAATAATCTACTTCTCTGACCATTGGTTGTTTCTTCTAGGATATTTTCATATCATATGGAGCCACTCATGTGCTCAAGTATTGGACAATTTTGACAAAATGGTGATCTACCATTTGGACTTAAAACAAATGTCTATCTGGTAAGCTATCGTCTAGGTTCACTGCATATTCCCCTGTTAGTATCTATGACAAATGGTCTATTCCTACATTTAGTTTTCTTGGCTTCACAATCACTTCAAAATCATGCTCCTGGAACAAAAATAACCATCTACATATTCTCCCCCTCGAAATTGGTTTTTTCACTAGATATCTCAGTGAAAAATGGTCTTTATACATCTTGAAGTGGGATCCCAACAAATAATGTTTGAACTTCTGCAAGGATTACACTATTTCCAAGCCTTCCCTTTCCGTCGTCCTATAAGTTTTCTCATCATTCGATAAATTTATGCTATAAAAATAAATCAGATGATCTAATTGTCCCTCCTTAGGTTGGGCCAACACTACACCGAGCATTATTGATGACGCGTCCACATGGACGTGAAATTTGTTTTTCCAATATGGGAATGCCATATTGGGTTCATTTACCAACTTCTGTTTCAATACATCCATACCCTTTTGAAAATCTTCATTCCACTGAAACTTAACTTATTTCTTCAATAACTT
The DNA here is from genome assembly GCA_032191745.1 of Picea mariana. Classification (NCBI taxonomy): domain Eukaryota; kingdom Viridiplantae; phylum Streptophyta; class Pinopsida; order Pinales; family Pinaceae; genus Picea; species Picea mariana. The sequence goes on from JASDQU010346993.1 coordinate 8,945, forward strand.
CTCCATCGAGGCTGTAATATGTGCATATCCTTTAATAAATTTCCAGTAGTAACCTGTATGACCCAATGTTGTTCTCAATCGTCACACTAATTCAGGTGGTGTAAAATTAACAATTACTAATATCTTGGTCAGATCAACTAACAAACCTTTCTTGCATACCACATTACCTAGTATTATCCCAAACCATGCGCATAAAATACATTTCTTCAATTTTAATGAAATATGATATTCTCTACATCTATAAATAATCAACCTTAGATTTTCTATGTGATATTTCAATAGGATAAAGACAGTTCAATCATCTAGGTATACTTCAATAAACTAATGAATAAACTCCTTAACGAATGCGACAACGACTCTAGAAAACACATCAGGTGCATTCTTTAATCCAAACGACATTATTGTGTACTGGTAGCTTCCCCAATCTATCACAAATGTCATCTTATGCCTATCTTATGGCACAATATTTATGTGATGGTATTCTAGAAATTCATCATAGAATGAGTAGGCCTCTTGTCGTCTTATGTTTTCCAATACTTGATATGTAAAGGGGGTTGGGAATGAGTCATGTAAGCAAGCATCATTCGACTTTCTTAAGTCTACAAAAATTCTAATACCCCATGTTTTTTTATCTTGAACCACCATCAAACTTATCCATTTAGATTCGGCGACAGGTTCAATAATACCAGCTTCTATCATCCTGTCAAGTTCTGCTTTCACTTTTTCCTTGTACTTTGGATTTAATATGTAAGGTCTATTCCTTATTTTTTTAGCATATGGTTTCGATAGGATCTTCATCTCACCCAATTCACTAGATATCCCCTTCAACTCTAAAAATGTGGTTGGAAAAATATCTTGGTACTCGTGCAATAGTTCCGTGATCTTTTCCATGGTCTTATAGCTCCAATAGTCCCCAATTTTTGCAAACTTTGGATTCTCCTTCGTACCAATGTTGACTTTTCCTGTTCTTAAGAGATTCATGTGTGCATCAGGTTCAAGTGTTGGAACTACTACGTCGCACTCCCCTTCAATTTCTAATACTTGTACATTTCTTAGGTCTTCCTCTTCCTTGTATTCCTCGGTAATGTTATAAGATTCCAACAATTCATAAGCTTTCACAAACTCTCTGTGTGCACTACATGTAGTTACTACTCCTACTTGTCCTTCTTCCATAAAAAAATTACCTCTAATGACTTGTAAGACTACATTGATTAAAGGTGACTCAACTTCAAAATTAAATGTTACCTTAAATTTTTGGATGAGCTCCTCATAGTCTGTCGTTCCTTTGTGCACTTCTAGCTATAAATAATAGTTCTTGGGAACTGTCTCCAACATATGTATGAACCTGTGCATCCATTCCTGCTTCAGAAATTCCCTCCAAGTTGTAATACATCGTGCAACATTATCCTTTAGATATCTCATCCCTGTATACTTGGGCATACTATTCTCTACGTCAAACCTGATCTGCATCAACCTTTTTAAATGTTTCCATTCCTCTGTCCCTTCCTTGTGGGTTTCCCAACATCTCCACGGGGTCTCTCTCAATGCAACATCTAATGCTAATAACCTTTTCCATTCATGTATATGTAGCTTAAATTCATTGAAAAAATAACTTACCTTAGTTCATACTTTGAACTTTGGCATGTTGCATATGTCTTTTTTGATCCAATTCAATGAGTGATTAATGCATGCACACCTTCTAGTCATCACTTCATGTAACTGGTGTTTTCCGTGTTCAAGTCCTTCCTCCGAGTCTGATACACAAGAGATTATACTTCTCCAACTAACTGCACCATCCACACGGGGGTTGAGGTAATCATCCATGTGCATTGTCAAGTTATATAAGTTATCAATTTACCTTCTCGTGGGTTCCACATATCTTTTTTCCTCCATAGGGTCTAATGGTGCAGTGTAACACCCTGTTTCCACCAGTCTGTAAAAATAACTATACTGGACAAGTATTGTGGCAAACTCAGAAATGTGAATGTGTGATGTGAATGGACCTTGTGAAAAGGGTCGATGAATGTAAATAATATTATGAATATGTATATTGCAGGACTGCTGAGAGGGGGATGTACTAAAAAAGAGACCACGATAAGAAAGGCGGTGGAAGGCACCTAGAATGGTGGTGTTAAATTCCACCGAAACCAATACCGTATTTGGACTTCACTGGCCCGGAGAACCAAGAGCGGCTCGTTGGCCCTAAATTAAATGACTTGCCAGGTTGGTAGGTAAATGGATCCTCATGAGTAATGAGGGATGGGGGTGAACCACCCATCCGTAGAGTCCTTAGACCTGACCAACGCGAGGAAGATCGTGCCACATGCAACCTCGTCGAATAGAGAAAAGGCAGGAAGAGTGTGTGATAAGGGTCAGACGCGAGGGAAGGAAAAAGAGGAAAGAACTCTGGAAAAATACAAAGTGAGTGATAGAAGAGAAGAAGGAGAGTGACCTTCATTCTCGGTCACTGGCGAACAAAGACTCAGTCTCGCAACATCGGGGTCTCAGCTCGGGGGTGGCTAGTGGTAAATCCATTTGGAATCACTGAGCCTACAGTTGGGTGGAAACAAGCACCCCTCTCAGCGGTTGCATCACCTATGGTGTTTTTCTGATAAGTGTTATATCTTGTATCTTGAAATTTATATGTTGACATGTATGCTCATAGTCTGTGCAATTTATGAATGGTTTGAGTATAATACTGTCTATGTGGTGTTTTGATCAGAAATGGTGGTTGCATGCTTTTATTGGAAGGACCACGTATGGCTTATGTTCATAGATAGATTTATATATACTTATATTGAACTAATCTGGACTTCAAGTCTGTTTTCGGGAAATCTATGCCCTTATTCATCTCCAGGAATACCCGGAATATATCTCTCCACAGAGATACCCTCTCTAGAAAGCTTACCAAGAACCTGAAAGAGCATTTGGTGGCGCAAGTCTTAGCCATCTTGTACGAGGAAGAATGGGCCTCTTAAAATCCCGACATTTCGACATTTCGGCACCCGGGGTATCTAAGCGCAAGGCCTCTCATACTTTCAATTCCTGAAACCTTGATTCGCGAAATCCCGAAATGGCAGCGTAGGGATAAGTATCGATTGACGGATGAGATTCTATCGAAAGATCTATGGTCAATCATGACTGTTATATTGGAGGAAGAAATGAGGGCGTTAAGTGCCTCAACCCTTTTCTTTTATCTTCGTGAGTAGCGAAGGAAATGGGACCATAGATCCAGAGGTCTGTGGGAGTACCTGGACCGTCCATTTATAAGGACACATGGCTACTAGTAAGCGTTTCGGCACCCAGGAAATCAAAGGGCAAGAACCCTAGTCATCGTAAGTTGTGAAATCTCGACGACCGAAACCCCAAAATAGTTTAGGATTTGGATGAGATAGGATATTTCTGTTGGAAGATTGGTTGTTGT
>JASDQU010346994.1:0-12368 GCA_032191745.1 Picea mariana
ATGTTTTGTTTTTTTGTTATAATTAATATATATTATATAATTAAATTAAATTAATATGTTATGTTTTTTGTTATGTGCAACTACACTAGTGATTTATAAACTTAATGAGGAATGTGAATCCTAAGTCTAGCTTGAATATTGTTGACCCTTTCCTTCAACAATTTTTCTCATGACCTTCACTCCCTTGCTTAAGAGAAACATAGGAAGTTATAGAGTCACTATGTTGGCTACTTCAGGGTTGGTTCAATAGAGATATAAGTAGTGGGTAAGTGCATGCATCATAGGCTTAAAAACCTCTCCATCATCATGTTCCTTAGCTTGACTATAAGACTCTATTTAGGGTTTCCTATCTACACTAAGGGCGAAGTGATGCTAACACTAAGAATGAAAAAAATAATATAAAAGCAAGGAGGATGCCCAATCTCATCCTTTCATATCATTTTCCTTCACCCTCAAAGGTTGGTGATCTACACTCCTTATACTCCAAATAAAGAGCATAAGGAGAAGGGGTTAATGAGAGTGGTTTCCACTATTCTAGAGAGGAAAGAGGAAACATACATAAGACTACTAAATATATCAATCATTTCAATGAATGATCATCTCAGAATTCATGAGATAGGTTAAGATACTAAACCTAAATTAGAAGGTTGCAATACAATGTTCGAAAAAATGAATTTGCATAATTAACTTGAATAGAAATAATATGCCACAAAGAAAATTAACTTGATATAATAACATAAATGAAATTGTTTTGAAAACAAAATTGCATTAGCTGAAAGTGAAATGACATGAAGAAAATAAAATGTATATAACAACTTGCATGAATTCTCTACATGAAACTATGATATACTTGCAGAAATAAAACATAACTGCGTGACAAAGATAGAAGAAACCATGCAAGCGCAAGTTGATGAACATCCCCCTTGTGATTAAACCTACTTGAGAAAATGATTTGCATAACCTCAAGAATGCATATTAGTAACAATATGGGCCTCAAATTTCGAATATTTGGTGACCCATCATCACTCCCCAACAAAAGGTTTTGTGCATCCGTGTGCAATACAAAATGTCTCATGAGCATTATTTCATTTACCCTGCCTCTTTTTTTGTACCGTGGTATTTTGACTTGGTGAACATACTAAGGTGACCATTGGAGGGGAAAACCTAGTTTCGCAAACGTCGCAATTGCGACATACATTTTCACAAACGTGGCAAGAGAGATGTTCTAGTGGAAAATGTGGCAAGACCGACATTAACGTGGCAATTGAGACATACATCTTCACAAATGTGGCAAGAGAGACGTTCTAGTGGAAAACGTGGCAAGAGTGATGTTAACGTGGAAAGACCGACGTTAACATGGAAATTGCGACATACATCTTCAGAAAAGTGGCAAGAGTGACGTTCCAATGGAAAACGTGGCAAGAGTGACGTTCCAGTGGAAAATGTGGCAAGAGTGACGTTAACGTGGCAAGACCGACGTTAATGTGGAAATTGCGACATACATCTTCACAAACGTGGCAAGAATGACGTTCCAGTGGAAAACGTGGCAAGAGAGATGTTCAAGTGGAAAACGTGGCAAGAGCGACGTTAACGTGGCAAGACTGATGTTAATGTGGCAAGAGCGACGTTATCGAGCAACATGAACTTTTTTTTTTATAAATTTCCTCTATTTTGCGACAATATGGACAATTTTGTCCATAACGCCGCAAATAAAACGTCGGAATTTTTACAATATGTAGTAGTGACATGTGTTCCTTCAAGAGCATTCCTCTTCCATCCAGTGAATATCTCTTGGAAGCCATGATCAATTTTTATCCCTTGACATGGTGTCCTTCCAAAGCATTATCCTCTTGGAAGCCTTGATAAAGAAGAGTCCATGAGCATAGTTTTTCCTCTCTATGGAAAGCTCGTTAAAAAATAAAACAAATGCCTTGATCATAGTTTTTCTTTTCTGTAGCAAGATCGTTAAAAAATGAAACAGAAATATGGGGATTGAACCCAAAGCCTTGAGAATGGTTCTTTTCCTCTGTCAATCTCGTTAAAAAATGAAATAATCACCTCTCCTATCAGGTCGAGTCTTTTTCCAAATCTCGTAGATGTCAAGTCGAGTCTTTCATTATCTCTCATATTTGAACCTTCTTTTCATCCACCTGTATCCTTTTTCTCCATCTAGTATAGAAATTGGTGACAACCTCAAAGTCGGTGAATGAATTGAATCTTGGGGGGCATGTCTCCAGCCTTTGATGATCATTCTAGAGTTAATCCACTATCTTTTCAAGCTGGCAGCATACCGATCTTAGTCTTTGTTCCTTCTCGTGCTCATAAATACATGAGAATATAACCGAGTAGACTTTTATCACTTTTTTAGACTCGTAAAGGTTATACAAAAAAGGAACACCCTAGAGTCTCCTTTAAGCTCTTTTCAGACTCTCTAAACATGAAAAGATTGTTGAGTGATATTGCTTCCTTTCCCACTCATTAAAAGGTTTGAAAGGGAATCTTTTGAGTGATAATTTATCTATTTTTCGGCCTCGCGAGACTAATATTATGAAAAAGGACCACATTGGAGTCATCTTTAAGTCATTTTTAGACTCTCTAAATATGAAAAACAACTAAATTTACCTTCTCTGGACTTGTTAAACGATCATACATTGAAGGGCCCATACGGGATCGAACCCTTACTTATTCCAGTTCCTTAAACAAAGGAAGAGGAACTTACCAAAGGTGAGTTATATCAAGTATGTGTTACCCTCCTCGAGCTCCTTAAATCAAAAAGAGCTACTCGTCTATCTAGATGGGGGAAAAAAATGAAAGAAGCAAGCCAAGCAGTTTTTGAGAACTTTACTAGTGACCTTACACTCACCCTTGAACAAGGAATTTTATCTTTGCATGCATTTCAATCTGTTGAACCTATGCACTGAACCAATCCTTTGAGTTTCCTTACTCCTTTGGGTCACCCGACGTAATTCACAGTATCCATTGCATTATTAAGTTTTGGTCCCTGTCAAGTTTTTGCTATCATGCCTCAGTGTTCAAGGGAAGTATCTACCTCGAGAGTCAGCCATCACAAATATCCTGTTTCAATACCTATGTTAGTCCATGTTCATTTGATCCACCAATTACATCTCTGTGTCTATTTCATGTCATTGATGGGGGATACATCAAGGCCCTCCCTCGACAAGTCTATTCCTGTCAACTTCAACACATTATCCAAGAGCTAGAATTAGAAACCAGTTAGTGATTTAGGACCTACATGCCTCAATGGCAGGCCTCCTCACATCTGACAATAGGTTTACATCAGTGACCTATGATCGGATGATTCCACAGATGTTTGAATTAATCTCATCTATTCACATTTGATGGAATGTACTAGGGTACCTTGGGAATCATTGACATCAATGGTGATTTCCCTCATGCTTGTTAACGATTTACATCATTGATTGGTAATCAAGTGGTTTCTGCCATGTTCGACATCAGGAAATCCATTCACATGGTTAGATTCGTACTACATTGCAATTGGTAAGAAGACCATGGGTTTAGTCATTCACTCCGATATACTTTACCCAGGTTGCGATGAAGTTTCTCTTGAATATTGACACATATATTGTCACATAGATCCACTTTGTATTGGTCTATGGCTATGTCTTGTCATCTCGTAGATCCACAGTGTATTTTTCGTGCCTACAATAAGTTCATTTCATGGAAGTATAGATCCATGTTGTATGTTTGGTGGCTATACTTTTTGTCAATATAACTATGGATCCACAGTGTATTTTATGGCGACCATACCTGAAAAAGTATTTATCACTCAAGCATAGGTATTCCTGCCTTGGGTTTGAAACATGTCATAATATTTGTTTGAAGGTTGTATAAAGATTTTTCCATCCTCTCTATGTCCATACCCTTTCTCAAAAAAGTCTACAAAGTACTTCAGTCATCATCATCTTCTGACTTCAAACTTTGGGGGGAAATCCGTTACACATCAAAATTACTCACTTCAATAGTGTTGCAAGTGTCATCATTACAAATGTTGTAAGTGTCGCATCTTGTACACAAATGTCACATGTTGACCACAAGTGTCACAAGTTTCACAAACATCATACTGCCATATTTCCTATGTCGTGCCTCTAACGACATCATAAGGACACTCAAGACACCTCAAAGACTAGCATTGAAGAAGAGAAATTAGTTGACAAGGAGTACAAGCCTTTTGCTAATGAAAAAGCCACTCAAAAGTCAAATTTTGAAAGGAGAACTCCCCTACATACTGTCAGGGAGTGTTAGGGCTCTGTACCCTCTTCTACGGGAGCGTTCCCATGCTCTATGTCCCTTTTGAGAGAGAGCTCACCTTTTTTGGGAAAAATTTGGTTTGTTGGAGGAAATCAGGGAAGAATCCCCTCAATCTCTGAGGTTGGTTGGATTCGAATATGAGTTCAAGGAATGATATTAGGGAAGATCCACAACTGAAGGATAGGAATCCTCAACTTATCCCAAATATCTCTCAAGTGGTTGGGTCTCTCCAAGCCTATATAAGGAGACATTCTCATGGTGAAAGGTACATGAAAAGATTGGAGGTATGAAACATATGATCTCATAGGAAACATATAGTAAGAGGATGGAGATTGAGAATTACACAAAAATTATGATCTCATAGTTAGATTCCATTGAAGCATAATCAGTGTAGATTACTTGAGCGAAGGGGTTGGATAAGGAGAGTTGGAAGAAGCTCTCGCACCTTCATTAGAGGATTGTAAATATTCTTCATTTGTTCTCATTAATATACATACATGCTTGACCTGTTTCTTTCAAGTTTATGTTTGTTCCACATGAACTTGTCTTCAGTAGATTGGTATGTATTTGAGCTAATATCGGTAGAATAGGAAGCTTGTTATATCTTTGTTTGTTATACAAGACCTATCGAGGAGCTTGGGATTGAAGCTCAACTTGGACTTTGCGAGGACAAATTCCATTTAGAAAGGTACACTTTTCTTCTTCCTCTTAATTCATTAGATTAATTATATCTAAAAGAATGTCAGTGACCAATGATATCACCCTTTTTGTCTTGGTTTTAGGGGTCTATATACCAAGAGGGAATCCGCTTGTCTGGGGGAGGATTCACCTGTAAAAATTACTCACTTCAATAGTGTCGCAAGTGTTGTCATTACAAGTGTTGTAAGTGTCACATCTTGTCCGCAAATGTCGCATATTGACCATAAGTGTCCTAAGAATCACAAACATCATACTTCCATCTTACCTATGTCGTGCCTCTAACAACATCATAAGGACAATCAAGACACCTCAAAGACTAGTCTTGAAGAAGAGAAATTAATTGACAAGGAGTACAAGCCTTTTCCACTAAAAAGGCCACTCAAAAGTCAATTTTGGAAAGGAGAAATCCCCTACATACTGTCAAGGAGTGCTATCACTCTATACCCTCTTCTAGGGGTGTGTTCCAATGCCATGTGTCCCTTTTGGGGGAGCGTTGGTCTTTTTGGGCGAAATTTGGTTTGTTGGAGGAAATCAGGGAAGAATCCCCTCAATCTCTGAGGTTGGTTGGATTCGAATATGAGTTCAAGAAATGATCTTAGGGAAGATCCACAAATGAAGGAGATGAATCCTCAACTTATCCCAAATATATCTCAAGTGGTTGGGTCTCTCCAACCCTATATAAGGAGGCCTTCTCATTGTGAAAGGTACATGAAACGATTGGAGGTATGAAACCTATGATCTTATAGGCAACATATAGTACATACATGGTTAGATTCATACTACATTGGGATAGGTAAGAAGACCCTTGGTTCAGTCATTCATGTTGATATATACTTTACCCATTCTCTTGAATATTGACACATATATCATCACATAGATCCCCTTTGTATTGGTCTGTGGCTATGTCTTGTCATCTCATAGATCCACAGTGTATTTTTCATGGCTACAATCAGTTCATGTCATGGAAGTATAGATCCACATTATATGTTTGGTGGCTATACTTTTTTTCAATATAATTATGGATCCATAGTGTATACTATGGCGGCCATACCTGAAAAAGTATTTATCACTCAAGCATAGATATGCCTGCCTTAGGTTTGAAACATGTCATAATATTTGTTTGATAGTTGTGTGCAACTTCTACCAGGTTCTCCGCATCCATACCCTTGCTTGAAAATGTCTACAAAGTAGTTCATTCATCATCGTCTTTTGACTTCACACTTTGGGGGAAAATCTGTTACACATCAAAATTACTCACTTTAATAGTGTCGCAAGTGTTGTCATTACAAGTGTTGTAAGTGTCACATATTGTACGCAAATGTCGCATCTTGACCACAAGTTTCTCAAGTGTCGCAAACATCATACTGCCATATTTCCTATTTCGTGCGTCTAACGACATCATAAGGACACTCAAGACACCTCAAAGACTAGTCTTGAAGAATAGAAATCAATTGACAAGGAGTACAAGACTTTTGCCACTGAAAAAGCCACTCAAAAGTCAAATTTGGAAAGGAGCGCTCCCCCACATACTATCAGGGAGAGATGGCACTTTGTACCCTCTTCTGGGGGAGCATTCCAACACTCTCTATCCCTTTTGAGGGAGCACTGGCCTTTTTTGGGTGAAATGTGGTTTGTTGGAGGAAATCAGGGAAGAATCGCCTCAATATTTGAGGTTGGTTGGATTCAAATATCAGTTCAAGGCATGATCTTAGGGAGGATACACAACTGAAGGAGAGGAATCCTCAACTTATCCCAAATATCTCTCAAGTGGTTGGGCCTCTCCAAGCTTATATAAAGAGGCCTTCTCATGGTGAAAAGGACATGAAAAGATTGGAGGTATGAATCCTATGATCTCATAGGCAACATACAATACAAAGGGAGAGACATTGTAAAGCATATAACTTATGATCTCATAAGGGAGATATCATTGAAGAATCAACATTCTATGTGTGGATTATTTGAGCAAGGGTCTTGACAAAGGGATCTTGGTGAAGTTGTTGCACTACATCTATGGTTGTAAGTAACACTTTGTTCTCATTAATATAAATTCATGCTTGGCCTGTTTCCTTTAAAGTTTGTGTATATGAACTTGTCTCTTTCATAGATTCATCATGAAGCTAATCATAGTAGAGTAGGAATTATTTTTGTTATTTCTCATTGTATCACAGGACCTTCAACTGAACTTGGAAATATCAACCCGGAGCGAGCAAGGACAAATGTCGGTAAAGAGGTATTTACCATTCTTTCCTCTTCTTCTTTGATAGTTTAGATTTATGATAAAGGAATGTCAGTGTCCATAATAACACTTTCTATCTTGGATTTAGGGGTCTAACATCCAAGAGAAAATCCATTTGTCCGCAAGGGGATTCTCCTATAACAGCATTGTGCACCTAGCTTTTCATATGATCATGAGAAATATCATTAGGAAGAATTGTCCAATGCAAGTCATGAGGTTCGTACTCGACCTCGCAGGGAAGTGCGTTGAAGGGATGTTAATGAATTGGGTGAGATACCTCATCAATGAATTGGAAAAATACTGGCGTGAAGCTTAGGACCAAGGCTATGAGTTCCACTTCAGCTGGTTGCTTAGACTCATTTCTTTTGTCCCTTGGGAGATGTTGGAGGGAGAGACATTCCTTTAAGTTGAGCCATCAGAACCACTGGTCGCGAGGTTCACCACTTTGTGGTATTTGAGCAACATGGTGAAGCAATGGTTTTCAAATGTGGTGTTCCACGCCTATTACTTATAGCTCAAGAGGGCCATTGAATGCTTTTCCCAGATGACACCAAATACACTCAATAGGTTAAGGCCACTCATGAAATTCTGCGTAGATTGACACTTTATATACATCACTACACACGGGGATGAAAACAAACAGGATCTCTAGTCATACTATAAGTTGACCGAGGAAGATATGGAGGAGATAACCAAGGGATGGCTAGATGAATTCCTTGTACTAGTGGAGGATACTGAGATCTCTAACCTTGAAATCATCGGAAGCCCTTTGGTGACCTGGATGGAGTATGATGGAAAAGGTAGAGGTAAGAAGAAGAATAAAAAGGAGGAAGTGAAGTACATCGACGATGAGGAGAAGGAAAACGCATCGGAGGAAACTGCATCTTACTGACATGCAGGAGGAGGACGCGATGAAGTAAACCAAGATGAGGAAGGGGAAGAAGAAAAGAAATACAAGGGTGAAGTAACATTTCCAAAGGATCCCCTTACAGAAGCTGAGACATAAAAGAAAAGGAAGGTTTCTCCAAAGAAACCCTCAACGCAAAAGAATTCCTGAGCCAATAAGCCTTCATCACAGAATGTGCTCATAGTGGATGATATTGACCTCATCATTGAAATTTTAGCAGATGATTCGGAGGAAATATTGCAGCGAAATGAAGCAAAGAAGGAGAAAATGTATGAGAGAATCGAGGCGTAGCTGAAAGGGGTACAACAAGCTCTCTATTCGAGCCGCGCAGTATCTACTGTGTCATCATCCTCAGAAGGTGTAGAATTGGGGGATGAGCCCACCCAGTTGTGAAGGATAGAATATGTGAAATAGGCTCACCTTTATCAAGTCCAAGATGAAAAATAATAGGCTACATAATACTTGAAGAAAGAAAAGGAGGAATCCATAGTTAAACTTCGGATTGTGCAATAAGAAAAAGATGATATTAGAACGAAGTTTGAGGATGAGAGAGAGAAGATACTAAGATAAAAACAAAATTTGATCACGGAAAAGACTGTAGTCAAGGAGGTAGTAACTAGAGCACTTTTCTCTGTGCTGGGATTGGCTCAGATATAAGAAGAGACAACCGAGAGCCATGTAGGGAAGCTCGCTGAATCCATTCAACAGCTTCAAGTGAGGGTAGCAGAGATAGAACTTCAAGCAATTCCTAGCACTCCATAGGAAGTAAGATATCAGAGGGAAGAAAATTCCAGGAGCACAGTCAAAATAATAAAGGAATTGGCTTCACAATGCAAACAAATCAGTTATTGAAGTGTGTAGACCTATGAGCCCCTTGCAAAAGAGCCGAAGCTCAAGAGATTGGAGGCACAACTATAGGAGGAGAAGAAGCAGGTGTCAATTGTGCAAGCACAACTGAAGTAGCTTACGCCCATTGAGAAGATGAAGATATTGTAGGAGAAGCACACATTGCAACAATAGGTCACTACCATACAGAGTAGAGTGATGGAGGTGACACAGTGACTCCAATCGGTGCAGGATGAAGCCTGCACTCTCTTCGAAGAGATTGAGGGACAAGGATCACTATTGGAAAAGGTGGTCACAACAGTGGAACAATGCCTATAAGGTCCTGTCACCAAGAAAGTCATATAGGAGTTCGTCGAGAAGGAAGCTCAGGAGAAGCAGCAAGTTGAGGCAAATCGAGCTAAGATTGAGGCCTTTGAAGTAGTGTTTCCCAGATTAGAGTGACTCGGGATGAGTCACAGGTGAGTGTTGGGGGCATGTTGGCCCTCGACCATGTTTTAGGAGAACCTTGTTCATTTTTTACCATTTTTGGGACTTCGATAGGATGATTGAAGACGGAGTGCCTAGGCGAAGTGGAGATCGCAGGACCTCTCCATTTTTTTCGTATTTTTGGGTTTTAGGGTTTATGTAACGAGTATGGGATGTTATCCCATGGATCATACCCATGTTTAGGCCCTTCTTGTAATGTTTAAATAAGTATCTAGGTGATGTAAGAAGTAGACCTGAGAGGTTGATGGCTTAGTGCTAGTGTTATCTATGTGCAAGAAGATGTGTTAAATCTTGCAGAGCTAAGTGCAAGTGTTTCGTATGGATTTGTATGCAAATTGTGTAGGTATTTGTGCTTTGACATAACTTGAGGAAGGAGGATCTGGCGAGGTGCACGCAGATATCCTATCCTATGCGGTGTTGGAATTATGACTTGGTGCATGTAAGAAGATTAAGGAAGACTAATAATAAGAGAAGAAGATTCGTGGACGTAGTCCCACACTGGGGTCAAGCACGTATATTTTGTGTCGATGTTCTTTTTTCTATGTTGTTCATGATGTTTATGTATTTATTTTCTTATTGCATTGTTATTGATATATGATAGATAGATCTATGAATTCTTAGTGCATATTCCATGAAGGAATGTTAGATCTAAGATTATGCTAAGTTCTTATAAGTGTTTGATAAATTTATTACAATGTTGTTCTATATTTAGGGTTTAATATGTGATGTGAATAAGATACCATATCTATTGCATATTTATCACTAAGTTCTTGGTTAAGTATTGTGATCACAACTATGTTTCCTAGCTAGGTTGTAGACACTTGAGTCCTACAAACCCCCCTGCCTCTACCTCGGGTGAGACTTCATCTGTTTTGCAGGTGTTTCTAAAAGGGACGATAGTTAGGGTTTTGTTGGTGCATTGTTGGAGCATTGAACCCCGAGTCCGCCCTTGTGCCAACAAATGCCAACCACCTACTCTGCCTAGAATTCAAGGTTGGTTAATCAAACAAATACGTTAGACCATTATGTTCTATTCTCAGTTCTAACTTCTTTCCCATGAGGTAATTACTCCATTTATTTAGAGCATGACTGATGGCTGCCAACTCTAAATCATGAGCAACATAATTCTTTTCATTCTCTTTCAACTTTCTAGATTCATAACAAATTACAAACCCATTCTGACTGAGGACTCCTCCCATTCATTCATTGCATGCATCTGTGCAAACCATGAAATCCACATTTGGATCTACAATCCTCAGGATTGGAGCACTAGTTAACAACTTCTTCAATCACTGGAATCTTTTCTCACATTCCTCCGTCCATTGAAATTTCTTCTCCTTCCTTTGCAAGGAAGTGATAGGGTAAGCTATCCTTGACAACCCTGCAATGAACCTTCTATAATAACCATCTAGACCCATAAAGGATTTGAATTCTGTCACATTATTTGGAACTAATCATTCTCTCATGGCCTTTATCTTCTCAGGATCCATGACTATCCCATCCTTAGAGATGATATGCCCCAATTAATGGATCTGCTTTTGATAAAATGAGCCTTTTCTCAACTTTGCATATAGTTGGTGTTGTCTTATCACTTGAAGCACCATCCTTAGATGTTTTTCATTCTCTTCCTCTGACTTGGAATACACCAAAATGTCATCCAAGAATACTATGACAAACTTCTCCATATATTCTCTGAACACACCATTCAGTAGGCACATAAAAACAACAAGTGCATTCGACAACCCAAATGGCATCACTGTGAATTCATAGTCACCATACCTTGTTTTGAAGGTGGTCTTGCTGATGTATTCATCTTTAATCCTTACCTAGTGGTAACCTAACCTGATATATATCTTTGAAAATATCTTGGCATCCTTCAACTGATCAAAGAGATCATCAATCCTCAGCAAAGGATACTTGTTCTTAACAATCACTTTGTTTAATTGTCTGAAATTGATGCACAATCTCAATTTACCATCCTTATTCACGAACATGACCGAGGCTCCCCAAGGTGACACACTTGGGTGTATATACCCCTTATTCATAAGTTCTTCAAGCTACAATTTTAGTTCTTTCAGCTCTGGTGTACTCATTCTGTAAGTATCTTTTGACACTAGAGTTTCTCCAAGCATTAAGTTTACAGAGAAGTCAATATCTCTCTTCGGGGGTAATCCTGGTACCTCTTGGAATACATATTCGAAATCTTTTGATAATGCATGGTCTTCAATCTTTGAGACCTCATCCTTAGATTCTTCCTCCAGATGGGATGCAAATAATTGACAGCCTTTTCTGTAGCACTTCTTCAGCTGTATTGCTAAGATTTCTCTGATAACAACAACTCTGGGAATTCCTTGAACTGTTTTCATATTTCCTTTCTCATCTAGGCAAGTGAATGACTTGTTATGATAGTCTAAGATGATGTGGTGCTGATCCAACCAATCCATCCCAATTACATAGTCATAGGAACCTAAAGGTAAAACATTCAATTCATCCTTTGTGCTCAGTCCATTCATGTCCACTATACATGACTTAACCAATTCCATAACCTTTCCCTTGGTTCCTCTCTCCAACTGCACTAACCAAGATTTATCATGCTTGCTTCTTGGTAAATCCAAAATTTTGACCATCCTAGGATCTACATAACTATGACTAGCTCCTAAGTCTATTAAAATATAAATGGGTTGGTTATTGATCATACCTTCCACTTCAATCATATTTGATTGGAATTTATCTTGCTTGTTGTCCAAGGCTTCATAGATCCTTGGTACACTTCTACCCATATCCTCCACTGTTTTAGCCTGCTAAACATTGTGGACAGTTCTCTCTTTGTCATTTCTATGGGGGCAGTCTATGTACCTATGATTTAATTTACAACCCCAACATTCGATAGGTGTTTGCCATGGA
>JASDQU010346995.1:473-12235 GCA_032191745.1 Picea mariana
TGAGGTGGTTCTGCTAGACAATATTTATTCTGTTATATCTCCCAAGTTTCAGCCCTTCTGGGTATGAAAATTTCCTTTAGGTAGTTCTCTGATATTTCTTCTATGTAATGCCACAGTTCTGATCGAAATTGGATGTTCCAAGTGGAATTTACGGTAACTTCCTCACAACTTGTCAATTTTTAGCCTTTCTAGGAGATCTCACTTGTATACAATGCCCCGCACAAAATAGTTGATATCAAATTCTGAAACTCGCACCCAAAATACTACAGACTGTCCATGATCCAATGCAACCAGACCCACTCAATTTGGATACTCTAGGAAGAAGTTATGATTGTTTTACCTAGAACACCTTCTTGAGACTAGTCAATAGGACTAGTCAGATACCCTATCTTACACAGAGTGTATCTACAAATTTAAGATGACCCAGAAGCTAAACGTTTTACCACAGATACACTACTAATTTCTTTAAATGATCTCTAGATATCAGGGTCTGAAACATTACAGAAAATTTTTTATAGCGAAAATGTCTCAATGACTCATTTCAGGATGATTCCATAACCCTATCTTGTATAGGATGTATCTCCGAAAGTATAAGGCCTTAGAAGATGAATTTTGAACCCAAAGTACCTTGATCTGTCTGATAAATTCCCTCCAAGTGGTTCCTTCTGAAACGTTGTAGAAAAAAAGTTATAGCAAAAATTCCACGGTGTCTCAGATGTAGCAGCGAAACCCCAAGACCTTGAGCTCTGATACCATATGTTAAGAACCAAACATCAATATAGCATATAAAAACCTCAGAAAAAGTACTCAACGCCTTGAAAAAGATATAATTTCAGATAATAATCCTTTTCGAGGGGGCAACCTCCTTTTACCCCACTTAAATGTTCAAGTATAAGATGATTCAAAATGAAAATGTCTCCTTGTTATATATAGGAGACTAGGAGGTATAATGGCCTAAAGCCGACATAATTAAAATAACATTACTAATCTAAATTACAACTAATGGCCTAAAGCCGACACAAATAAAACAACATTACTAATCTAATATGCCCCAATTAAGGGGTAATGAGCCAACATTAGGGCTTAACATTCATATGATCTCTTTTTTAGGAACACAATATCCCATTAGAAAGGTCTATCTGATGAATACACATTATGCCATAAAAATCCAACTCTTTACATTGTTTAACTATGACGAGCTCCAAAAATGTTGTTTAGGGCCTCAAAACGGCTCTGGAAGTTTAGGACTTGAAAATCTAGGAAATAACTACCAATGATGAAAACTACAAGTGAGCCAGTTGGAATAGGTGGGTGGTCACTGATATCCATTTGTATCATTTCAATTTCCTCTTCGAGAGGGAAACCTCTAGTAAATCATTGCTCTATTAGAATTATTCTCAAGACACAGCTTTCTCATGCCTCATACTCTTAATTATACGAATCCTATCTTTTAAAGAACATTATGGAGGAAGATATTTCTAGAAGAGGAAGCTTCTATTAGGTATTCTTAAATTGACTTGTTCATATTTATTAAATAGTCCTTATTAACTAATGTCAGTCTTTATTACATGTAGAATATATTATTCTATCTATGTGCAGGGTTAGGGAGGTTAGGTCCCTAACCAAATCAAATGAGTATTCTTCATCAATTGTATGATTTAACATTAATAAAATCCAAAACTCATGAAGATATTGAAATACCGTTGAAAACCTTAGCCCTCAAATAATAAAGAGAGATTGCAAGAAGACAAAGAACACAAGATAGAAATTGAACCTGAAATCATACAAGGGACTGATAACAAGAAGTAAAAGCAAACATATTCAAATTTCAGAAGTTGGAGAAAGTTCCACCACTAAAAAAAGAAGAAATATGATAATGGGTGATAGACAAGAGACCCTCAAGAATCATGAAGAGAGAAATGACAAAAAAATAATTCCAAGAAGAAGGGTTAGAAATATCCCACTTAATATTCAAGGAGAACAACATCATTTGCAAACTCTTCCATGAGGATTTTTACTAACATTTTCAGGAGATGGAGTGATGGACCCCGAAAGACATATGTATTTTTTTTTAATATGTGTGAGATTCATTCAGTAGAACATGATGGTGTGATGGTCATACTTTTCCTTTAGAAATTGACATTCTTGGCTTATTAATTGTATATTTCTCTTCCTACAAGATCAATTTCATCATTCGATGACTTATAAGCCATGTTCTTGACTATGTATGCTCCTCTAGTAGAATATCATACTCTACTCACACAATTCACCCAAATTCATTTGAAAAAGAGTGAAAGGATTAGAGATTTCAATCTATGATTTTTCAATATATTGAATTAGATTCTGGAAGAACAAAAAACAAATTCTCCACTCTTACTTGGATGTTATAAAAATGCAATGCCCTTAAATGTAAACTTTTCTATGAGAGTTGCACAAATTGAAGACCTATATGGATCCATGAATAAAGAGACAAAGATAGAATAAATAATGCTATAAACATATGTTGATCTTGATATCATCCTCGAGAAAGTCCAAATACAAATGGATTCTCTTTCTATCTCAAATCAAGGGGCATAATATTCGATGAATGTTGAAAATCAGGGAACATGGAATGTTGAAAGTAGAGGAGTTGGTGGAGGGATACTTGAAGGTGTAATATATAATGTAAGACATGATCCAGAAACTCAAGAGACAAAACAAAGATTGGAAATAGCTCAGATGAATTGAACGATTCGACAAATTCAAAATGAGCTAACAAGATTAAGAAGCGAAGAAATTTTTCCCCAAACAATCAAAACTCCAGAGTTCCAACTCAGGAATAGAAAATAAATCCTCTTCAATAATAGAGAATAAAAATTGAATAAGATCATAGAAAAAGAGAATCAAGGGTGCAAAACCCTAATGATGTCATATTGGAAGAATTTTTTGATGAAGAAAATTTTGATAGTTTTGACCAAGAGGCCAAAATCATTCAAGATGATAGTCTTGAATCTGTACAGATGGATGAAGGTGATTCATCCATATATATATATATATATATATATTATGAACATGAAGAGTCAAATATATCACAAGAAAATATTGTGCAAACTAGGGAGCAAGTTTATAAATTCAAAGAAAAAGGGAATGCTGAAAAAGAAAAGGAGAAAAACAAAAGAAATGTTCCAGAAACATCAAAACAAAAAGCAATTGCGAACCAAATCAAGAATCCTCCACAGATGACTTATAATGTAATTGATGACTTGAATAAGTTGAGGATTACTCTCCAATTCATGGAAGTTGTAAAAATTGGATAGCAAAGAGAAAATATTCTCAAGATTTTGGATGTGCCAATGACAAAAATTAAGGCTTCTATAACTAATTCCAAACCTCAACAAAATATTTCAGCAGTTAAGCCAAGGGCTAAGGTCCCATCGTTATATATCACAATAGAAAATGATGATGTGGTATTACACAATATTTTGGTTGATAGTGGAGAAACCAACAATATTATTCCCTTGTCAGTAATGGAAGATATGGGAATGGGATGCACGAAATATTATGAAATTGGAGAGAGTATCTATGTGATTTATTCAAGGAAGGTCCCAACATATGGGGAAATTAAATATTTTTTTTCATGGATAACTGTGGCACCCCATATTGCAATTGTTTTTACTATCATTGTGGTAGATTTGTGTCCAACATATGGAGTATTTATGGGAAGAGATTGGTTATCACTAATTGAAGGATATATGATGAATGTGGAATTTGTATGATGTTACCAAAAAAATAGAGAACATTGGTGAAAGTTCCTTGAGAAGCTAGAAAGCCAGTTTCTTTCAGGAAAAAAGATAATGAATTAATGCAAGAATACATTGATAATGGAATTGGAAACTATGTTGTGCTTGATCTAGAATGGTCAAGTATTTCAAAAAAAAAATTATAAAATTATTTTGAAGGATTTTGGAAGATGTATTTCGATGGTCCTTTCTCCAAATATGGAAGTTGAATAAGGATTTTTTTCAAGAGCCCTAGTTTAGTTATATATCCACACGCCATCAGACTTGAATTTCCTTGTACAAAAAATGAAGTTGAATATGAAGCATTGATATAAGGAATGAATATTTCACTTCAAATGAAAATTGAACACTTGATAATAATTGGTGATTCAGAACTGGTTATAAATCATATAATAAAGAAGTACAAGATAAAAAAACAAAAGTTGAAAATGTTGGTTGTGGATCCTGATTATCTTTTTTATTTAAAGGTTTGTTTTAGCTGTGATTGGATCCTATTTCCTGATGGGGGGGTGTGGGGAGGATCCCTCCCCCCCCCAACTATTTTCGTCAGGGGGGTCCAGGGAGGATAAAACATTTAATGGAGCCCCCCCTGGTGGGGGATTTCGGGGAACTGCCCCCGAAGCAAAATTTTTTAAAAACTTGCCTTATAAAATTTTGTAATTTCGTATTTAATATGGATCGTTCATTATAAGGTCATATACATTACGGTAGAGGTTATGTTAGTGTTTTTTCCCTGGAAGGCAACACTCTTTTCATGAGGGAATTTTATTGTGATTGTGTATGTGTGTGAATATTTTATTCTGAGAGAGGATGCTATGAGAGAAAGAAGAGGAAGTTAGAGCAAGTGTGTTGTTGGTTGTATCCCTTCATTTTTCTAGATAATAATAAAGGAAGGACCTGAAAGTTTCTCTGGTGGACATATCCCACACTGGGTGAACCACATATATCTATGTCTCTATTGCATTGTTTACCCTCTGTGTTTTATTATCGCATTTGTTTTATTTTATTTCTCCACGATCCTATTTTTCTAACAACTGGTATCAGAGCAAAAGGTAAATTGCAAGAAAAGAGGGTTCCTAGTTCAATTGGGAGTAATGGAAGAAGATGGAAATTTTAGGGTCGAGAAATTTAACGAACAAATATACTAGTTATGGAAGATGCATATGGAAGATTATTTATATTAGAAGGATATATTCCTACCATTGGGAAGAATAAAAAAGAAGTTGTGATGCAGACACTCCTTGGCCCTCGGGTCGAAGTCCGCTCACAAGATCATTCTTTATCTTCTTTGAGCCGGATCGGCTCTTTCGATTCCTTCCTGGAATCTCTTTCCTATCGATCCACGGGTCCTTTTCGAAAGCTCCCCTATGCAAACAGCACTAGGTGCGAGCTCCACCTTATCCATGTGACCACAACGCTATGAACAAGGCCTAATCCCAAAGGCGCTTGTCGCAACTCACAATATCGCGATTTCATGAGTCAAAAATCCTGACTCTTCCTTCCCAATATCGTGATACCCGAGATCACGAAATGGGTATAGCTTCCTTTTATCAGTGCCCTCTGCGCATGAACATTGGCTAGGCTAAGCACTAGCTCCCGTCGCGACTTCACGACTTCGCAAGTCAAAGGGTTGAGCCTCTGTGCTCTTCCTGTGCGAACCTCCGAGACTTGAAAGTCAGCGAGGGTTGACCTTCCCTTCACACTTCTCACAACTTTCCACTTCGTGAGTTGTAGCGTCAAGCTTCTATGCTCTTATCCCATGAATCCCTCAGACATGAGAAGTCAGCGGAGTGTTGACTCCTTTCCTCCTAGTGACGCATGTCCGCCTGTCTATCACCTGGACCTGCCTTGTGGTCCTACCACGTGTCTCTCGTGCCTAGCTTTGGCACTTCGTGACTTCGCTCCCCAAGCACTGCCTCCTTTGTATCCCGACACCTGAAGTGTCGAGATCCCAAACTCCTCGTTACTCCCTATTTCAACTCACGACTTCGGGACTTTTGGGGACAAAAGTCTCGACTATCAAACTGTCGAAACCTGAAATGTCGATCTACGGAAACGGTTGATGACGTCCTTTCCCCATACTTATATCGCGTCTCGTGATTTCGGGAATCCCGGAATAGATATCTTGAGCTCCTATCCTCCGAAATGTCGAAATGGAAAATTCTGACTCGTTATTAATGCTGACCACACAACAGAACTTCTCGCCCTGTTGGGACTTTGTACTTCACAATTTCGTGAATCTTGGTGTAAGGTTTTCTATCCTTCAACTCGCGAATCCCCAAAGTGAGAATTCACGAGTGATCCAACGGCCCTTGTCGACTTGGATCCTACAGTCTGATTTCTCCTGAGCTTTCACTTGAGGAATACTTGTCGTACTTCCCTACTCCTCTACAAGATATGACGACTCTCAGGACTTCACGAATTCTCCAGAAATAATTTCGACCGCCTGATTCCTTCTTGACAACTCCTGCGAATTGAACAAGCTATTCCTTCGCTGGAACTTATCTCCCTGCAAAGTAACTTTGCATTGCCTCCCTTTGAATGCTTCAAGGTACTCACCCTCCTGAGCTTTCTCCACAACTCGAGTCTTCAAGAAGGCTCATGCATGCTATTTTAGGATTAATCCGTAAGTGCAGACACGAACCGATCTCCCCAGATCCACCTGGATCTGGAACAAAACAGGACAGAATACTACACTTTCCCTAGATCTAGCCTATTGAATGAACTAAGAGATGAGGATCAAGGACATACCTTATGAAAGATTTCCTTATGTCTCTATTGTTCCAAGCTTTTCTCCAATTCTCTTGCGTCGTTCAAATCACAACAACACAAACCAATTGGGACAAAGGCAGATTAATATATTCAATAGCTAGTCTATACATATGATCAAGGAATTATGTAATAAAGTGACATCATCTTTATGGGAAAGGGACATATTATTGTATTGCATTAATTGAAAGAAAAACTTACAACCTAAGCCTTGATGTCGTAGGTCTCCTTTCGATGCCTCCTAGCTCTGACACACACACTTACTCATGCATGAAGAAAATCAACTACTTGTGATGACCTTGTTGCTGTCTCTTGTTGTTGTAGCATCAGTCCTCCATACAGTATTGCACTAATTCTCCAATCAATATTTCTTCTAACTTGATTAACCCTTTCCATGAGCAATCTCTTCAGTATATAAGAGAAGATAGATTAGTTACTTGGATAGGAAATAATCCCAAGATGTCTGGAATGCCAGCACTTGAACAACCATTCGTTATCCAACTCATTCTTCTCGAAGATTCTCTTCTAGAAGGCTCGAGAACTTCATCTTTTTCCTCTTTAAGAAGATGTTCGCACCCTAGCCTTTGTTACAGTGCAAACTATTTGCACCCTAGCTCAATGCAGCCTGCGAGAATAAGGAATTCTTGCAGGCGAGTATATAGGCAGTCTGCGAACTTCTTGAAAAATATAGTTTCTGGAAGCAGACAAGTGCAACTTTTCTCAGGAAAGTATTCTTATTGAAGAGCTTGATTTTCCATCATCATGACATCATCATAACATCATCAAGATGACAAAAATTGTGGATAACACACACACTCCTTGTGGCACTTCTTCAAATACTTCCAAGTATTGAATTCTTTGACTCTGTGTACTCTCTTTGCGACAACAATCTTTCAACAATTCCCTCAGGTTGTAAACTATGAGACTCTACTCAGCCTACACACACTTTTCACGGCTCCTGTGCTTAACTTTCACTTCTACGAGAATGAGAACAATGTTATCCCTCCTGAGCTTTCATAGATAAAAACTCTGAACCCTTGTCAACACACTCCTTGCGGACAAACTCCACTGCACTCCTTGCAGGAATTTTATTCACTCAGGTTGAGAAACAATTGAAACTCATTCCTTACTCTCCCTCTCTTCAGATTTCAAACATTCAACAAGAAATCATACATACATAGCATAAAAAGCAAATGCATGATAGAAAGAGTAAAACAACACTAAGCATAGCATTCAACATGCATACACAGAGAATATCACAACACCATAAGTCTGAATCAAAGCTTCATGTATTAATTTAGGACTTTTGTACATGGGTGTTTTCAAATATAGTTCTCTGCTTCTTCTCCTCTCTGTGCTCTATGCTCTATTGATCATGCTAATGTTACAATGATACAAGATGAGGGTGTCTATAGTCGGTTTTCCCTCCTATGCTCTAAACTGTCTAATCTGCATTTAAATCTACCTACTCACATTAATTATGTATTAATGCCTTCACCTACTATAGATGAGAGCGGATCACTCAGGATCTGTTTACAATATCTAAGTTTGCTTCCTCTTAACTATTACATTAACATCCGCACATTTATTTCAAAACATCTCAAAACACTTTTGCAATGTGCTGAAATGCGCTAGCACTTGTCCCATCTATCTTTTGTCCTTGCACTTGCTTGTTGTTGGCGATGCTCCTGCATCATACTCCCTTTCTTGAAAAATTTTCATGGGCTCCTATCCATGAGCTCTCACATGGTCTGCCCATGCTTTTGGATCTCTGCTTCATTTTCCTAGCTGGCATCTTCAACTGGATGTCCCTTCCACTTGACCAAGTATTCAAAATATTCCGTTCGCCTAGTCCTCTTACTAACTCTTTTGTCCAGTATGATTTCCATTTGTGGTTTCTCTACAACTAGAATCTATTTAGTCCAATGAACCTCTGGTTGTTCATTACCGACTTCTGCTTCTTCAGCTTTATAAGGGTACAAATCTAAGATATTGAATATCGGTGAAATTATGATCCCCTCGGGTAATTCAATCTCATAAGCATTTGTCCCAAATTTTCTTAGGATCTTGCATGGTCCAATTTTATTCATTTTCAATTTATTATATGTCCCCCTCGGGAACCTTTCCTTTCTCAACTGTGCAAGGATCAAATCACCAACTTCGAACTGAATTTCTCTCCTGTGTTGATCTGTTCTCCGCTTATACTCTTGGCTCGAGTTCTGCAATCGCTCCTTCACCTGGCTATGAAGCTCCCTCGTTGCCTCAGCAAAATCTCTTGCACTAGCACTCCTACTTGCATTATGTTCTGAATCCCTCAATTCAGAAACTCCCCTTGGTTGCATGCCATAAACAATTTTAAATGGACTCTGCCCCGTTCTTCTGTTGATTGAATCATTATAAGAAAATTTCGCCCATGGTAGAATATTGTCCCACTGACTATGGTGTTCTGTCACCAAACTCTTCAGCAAGTCTCCCAAACTTTTGTTCATGACTTCTATTTGTCCATCCGTTTGAGGATGATAAGATGAATTGAACGACAAGTTTGTGCCCAGCTTTTTCCATAAGGTTCTCCAAAAGTGTCCCACGAACTTGGTGTCTTGATCCGAAACTATGCTCCTTGGTAAGCCGTGAAGTTGAATGACTTCTTTGAAAAATAGATTCGCAATGTGAGTTGCGTCACTGGTTTTCTAACATGGTATAAAATGTGCCATCTTAGAAAATATGTCTATTACCACAAAGATTGAATCGAACCCTCTTTGTGTTCTTGGTAGCCCCAATATGAAGTCCATGCTTACTGCATCCCATGGCCTCTTAGGTATGGGTAATGGTTGATATAAGCCTACATTCTGCCTCTTTCCTTTTGAATGCTGAAAAATTCTACATCTGTCCACGAATATTTTGACATCTACTCTCATTCCTGGCCAAAAATATGACTCATTTAACGTTGAGAACGTCTTGTCATGACCAAAATGCCCGACCAATCCTCCACTGTGTTTCTCCTTCAGCAAATTCTCTCTCATGGAGCATTTTGGAATACAAAGTTGATTACCCTTAAACAGTAATCCTTCCTGGATCATGTATTCTGTCCATTGACTTCTGTCCCTGAGAATTGGATTCTCAGCTGCTTCATACACCTTCTTAAAATCTAGATCATCTATGTACATTTTCTTGAGGTTATCAAAACCCAAAGTTTTGACTCTAAACTCCTGCAATAGAAAACATTTCTTGCTCAAAGCATCAACAACTTTGTTAGCAGTTCCATAAATATGCTTAGTTACAAAAGTAAAGTTCTGCATGTATTCAACCCATTTAACATGTCTTTGATTCAACTTCTCCTGTTGAGTCACAAATTGAAAAGCATGATTGTCACTGTATAAGACAAACTCCTTAGGAATCAAATAGTCTCTCCATTTCTTCAATGCCTGAATAATAACATAGAACTCCTTGTCATACGTGGAGTATTTTATTTTGGCTTCATTCAGCTTCTTGCTGAAGTATGCTATTAGTTTGTCTTCTTGGCTCAAGACTGCCCCTATTGCAAATCCACTTGCATCACATTTTACTTGAAATGTCTTTTTGAAATCCGGCAACACCAAAATTGGTTGTTCCGTGATTTTTCTTTTCAACAAATTGAAGCTTTTCTCAGCGTCTTTTGTCCAGTGAAAATACTTGTGTCTCTTCTTCACTATGTTCATCATCGCTGCACTAATTCCACTGAAATTCTTAATGAACTTCCTGTAGAAACTAGCCAATCCATGAAAACTTCGAACTTCAAAGATACTCTTTGGCGATGGCCAATTCTTAATCACCTCCACTTTATCTGGATCCATCTTCAACTTGTCTGCAAAAATAACAAACCCCAAATAAATGAGCTCTGTCTTCATGAATGAGGATTTCTTCATGTTTATCAGTAGCTTCTCTTGTTGTAGCCTCTTCATCACTGTAGCCAAATTTTTCAGATGCTCTGCCTCTGTTTCACTGAAAATCAGTATGTCATCAAGATACACAATGACAAATTTTCTGATGAAATCCTTTAGGACTTCATTCATCAATCTCATGAAAGTTCTCAGTGCATTTGTTAAGCCAAACAGCATAACAAGCCATTGGTCTTGAATGTTGTCTTCCATTTGTCTCCTTCTCTCATACGAATCTGATGATATCTTCTTTTCAAATCAATCTTTGAAAAAAAATTCGCTCCACTCAAGCAATCCATCAAATCATCCATCCTTGACAATGGAAATCTGTATCTGATGGTAATATTGTTGATAGCTCTCGAGTCGGTACACATCCTCCAGCCTCCATCTTTCTTTGGACAGAGCACTGTCGGAATAGCACATGGACTCAAGCTTTCTCTAATCAACCCCTTTTCCATTAAATCCTGGACCTGTCTATTAACCTCTTCATTCTCCTGTGGCGTCAATCTGTACGCTGCTTTATTTGGTAAACTAGCTGCCGGTATGAGATCAATGTGATGACTTACACTTCTGATCGGTGGCAATGAATGAGGTAGTTCATCCACGACTATATCATCAAATTCCTCCAATAACTTCTAGATTTCCTCTGGTAAATCATCCACTCTTGTGCTAGCCAAAACAATTCTAGGTTTCCTAACCACAATGAATTGTGGATCTTCCTTCTTTTTAACCTCCTTAAGAAGTTCCTTCCCACTCATGATAAGTACAGTGTTGCTTACCTCAGGTTTCATCTCTTTGTCCTTAATCAGCAACAACATGTGAGTTCTCCCATTTTTGTCTAGGGTGTATGTGTTCTTTCTCCCATCATGAACCACATTCCTGTCATATTGCCACGGTCTACCCAGCAGTAGATGACAAAAATCCATGGAATGACATCACACAATATCTTATCGTTATATCCTCCTATTTTAAATTCAACTAACCATTGTTTAGTGGCATTTACTTGATGTCCTTTTTGTAGCCATGAAACTCTGTATGGACTTGGATGTTCAATAGTCTCCAGATCCAACTTTTCTACCATCTCTGTAGAAACGAGATTGTCTATGCTACCACTATCCACGATGACTTTGCATACCATGTCTTTGGTCTTGCAAGCAGTCTGAAAAAGACTGTTTCTTTGCACTGGATTCTCTGCCTCTTCTTCTGGTGTTAAGAGAACCTTCCTCATCACTAGTGATCTTCCACCTTCTTTCTTCTTATCTGGACATTCATAAGATTTGTGTCCATTATTTCCACATGT
>JASDQU010346997.1:0-12368 GCA_032191745.1 Picea mariana
TAGGGCTGACCTGACACTTTCTTATTTTGTAATTCTTTTCTTTAATTATCTTCAGAGCCTACATGTACTTCCTTCTTCAATTCACTTTGTCATCTTCAAAAATTCATTTCTCCTCAACCATGAGGATCCACATGACGTGACACATACCACCAGAAACAAAATTATGTACACTATCCATCCATGGGTGTTGTATCTTCATGTGCATTTTCCTTCATGTCCAAATACCTTCATCAATCTTGCAGTCCAAAACCCATGACTAGGGTTGACATCAATGGCAAATGTTAGGGCTTCTCGCCCTGAGTTTAATGGAAAAATGTAACTCTCTTCTCTGGGGCTACTCCCCCTAAACATGTGGCACTCAATACTTCATACTTATTTTTGGTCTTTGGGACTTTTTCTTCCTTAGAATCCTTTTGTGTGGCTTCTGTCTTCTCTCTCTTTTTCATGTCTCTGATGTATATGTTGTTTGGTCTTCTTGTTGTAGTTGCAACCAATCTTCCTGAGTTATTTTCTCTAATTTTACATTTTCGGGAATCAAACGTAAGAGTGTATCCTTGATCACACATTTTACTAACACTGAGTAGATTATGATTCAAGTATTCAACCAATAGAACATTATTTTCTTTTACATTTTTTCTTCCAAGCTCTACTACACCTTCTCCAAGTATTTTGCAGATGAGTCATCTCTAAATGCAACATTTCCACCCTTTCTCTTCAAGGTGATGAATTTGTCTTGATCCCCAGTCATGTGTGAAGAACATCCACTGTCTATGTACCATTCATCTTCTTCTTTACATTCTTCAGCAGTCAATACTATTTGACAATCTTCATTGTTTGGAATATCTTTCCTTCTCCATATTGTGGTTGGCATAGGGACATCTTCATTCATATATCTGCAATCCCGTGCTTTGTGACCAAGATAATTACATTTGTAGCATGCAATATTTGTGTCCATCAATGGGGAAAATGAATTATAACCTCTGTTGAAAAATCCATGATTATTTCCATATCTTCTATTTACACCATTCATGTTTCTTGCGTATGTGTTCCTTTCATTGATTCTGCAATTAATTGCCTTATGTCCAAAAATTTTGCAAGTATAACAATGACCAAGAAAGAAATTTTGATACCTTGGAGTAAGTGTTAGGACCATACAATGTACCTTTTTTCTCACTCTTTTTGCTACCTTTACATCCTTTTTTCACTCACATTTAAACTTATATTATCACCTTACCCTATCTCTCCAAAGGTGTACAACGTCCCTTCTCTTTACTATATGTTTAATCTGTTTTGCATATAATTTTACAATACTCTCGTACTTAACCATTGATCAGAAATATATAAGTGTTGAAACAGTTCGAACTGTAGATTAGCATTGAGGCCTGTTGCTGAAACAGTCAAAGCACACAAACCCTATGGATGAAACAGTCTGTGGTCTACGACGTTGAAACAACAACTCATACAGAAGAAGATGTTACACAGTCTGTGGTCTATGATGCTGAAACAACAACTCATACAGAAGAAGCTGTTACACTCCCTGTGGTCTACGATGCTGAAACAACAACCCCACAAGAAAAATTTGTTACACTCTTTGTGGTCTACGATGCTGAAATAGTAACACAAAGTTGTTACATTGACCACAACAACCGCACCTTAAGCCAGAATTAACCATTGCTGCTGCGTGACCATGTTGCTGAAACAGTCAGAATGCAAATCTCGTTGCTGAAACAGCCTGCGATTTGCGATGTTGAAATAGCATACAACAACAGTAACGAGAAGACAAATAAGGAAGTTGTTACTCCAGCCGACAGAAACACCTCACTCAGCACCTTTTCAACTATTGTAATAGCATTCTGTTATGAGAGACTAGGATGTCCTATCCCAGTATAGAGATTTGATCTGACTAAGAATAGGACTCAGATGTACACATGTAATTTGATGATCAAATTGTATTGAGGGGATTCTCCTCTTTAAATAGGAGGAAATCATCATTAGAGAGGACCTTCCTTTTAGCGAAGAAAGGATTCTATAGAGAAGGACGTGTTTTACTTCAAATTGTAATATGATACAGTTGACAAATGAATAAAATATTGTTATGATCATTTCTTTCTAGTTCCTCTCGTTTCAGGGGAATCTTGTGAGAAGGGAGGGCCCACCTTCTTCACAAGATTAACCCATTAGCTTTGTAGTGTGTTAGTGTTATTTCTGTTCATGCCTTGATTAAATTCTGTTTTGCTGAAACACTACTTTATTGAACTCTGTTTTGCTGAAACACTACTTTACTGAACTTTGTCTTGCTGAAACTCTGCTTTACTGATTGTTACATTGTTTTCATATGATTCATGCTTGGGGAACTATTAGTCATTCTAGTTAGCAATCATTTTTGGTGAATTTATGAAAGCTTGATAATCAGGGATAGGTGGTGAAGATTCCTGCTTGGGGAATAGGGTCATGTTCCCTGTTAGAGATAGTTAGCCTTCAGTGCATGTCAATTATTTCAATTGGTAATGAGTTCATGAAAGTGTGTTAATCGGAAATAGGTGTTGAAGATTCCTACTTGAGGAATAGGGTCTTGTTCTCTGTTAAGAGGTAGTTAGTCTTCAGTGTGTGTCAATCATTTCAATTAGCAATGAGTTCATAAAAGTGTGGTGATCGGAAACAGGTGCTGAAGATTCCTGCTTTGGGAATAGGGTCCTATTCTCTGGTTACAGAATAGTTGGTCTTTCCTTTTGCAGTGTCTTGAAAGATTTATTTTCCAGGTTGTTATTTTCTTAATGTAATCTAGGATTCTTTGGACAATTATTTCTTTAAGCATTGAACTCTGCAATAGGTAGATTGCTTTCCTGTAATTCAAGTTAGAACTTCAGTTGTTCAAGGAAAAGTGTGATTAATATGTTTTTACTACAACTCTAGGTTGATTTTGAGATTGATCATATATAGTACGTGATTACCTTTGAAATAAACAGAATTCCCTGGGTTGACAATTTATGTAGCACTTGATTGTTTAGTTAAATAAGCAATTATAGTGACCAACATTTTGGCGCCGTTGTCGGGGAAGGTAATTATAGATTTCAAAAGCACTTATGATTTTTCAGATACAAATATTGCATGAGAGGACGCGGAGACCCCAAACACACTGACCCTACAGGTGGCAGGGGCAGAGGAAGAGGAGGAAGAAAGACTTATATTGACGAGATTATATCAAAGTTTGAATCTGCTGCTCAACAACCAAACTCTCGGAAACCAAAATCCCAACCTTCATTTCAAGAAAACTTTGAAACAGGGAAAGAAGTTTGGAGTCCTGAGACAGTTGAGAAACCAACATGAAACATTGAGGATAGAGAAAGCGCAACAGGGGAACAGACAGAAGAAAACATGGATGAGTACAATGAAGAATTGCATCATGAAGAACAGGAAGGTCCTGAAGGAGAGGTAAATGATGAAAACTCTTTCTCCACATTAGGATTTCCTATTGGGGATCTTCCTAGAGGGGTAGCTCCCATGAAGAACATTCCACTCTCATCACTACCTAACTTTCATGGTTTGTCTTCAGAAGATCCTGATGAATTCCTTTTTGAGTTTGATATATTATGCAGAAGTTATGATTACATTTCCAATGCTCAAAAATTAAAGCTATTTCCAGCAACATTGAAAGGAAATGCACTAAGATGGTTCATGAGTCTTGGAGGCCATGTAATCACAACATGGGACCAAATGAAACAGAAATTCCTGAATAAATACCAGGACTATTTCCGAACAAGAGAAAAAAGGGAAGAACTATTTAAGATGATGCAGAAAGAGGATGAAAATATGGAGGACTTTGTAGAAAGGCTACAGTATAAACTACAAAGATCCAGTCGCCCCAATGTAAGTAAAGATATTCTTAAAACTATATTATTAAAAGGTGTAAGGGATGACTGTCTAGATATGTTGAATATGCTTGGAAAAGGGGACATATCTAAGGAATCATACGATGAAATTGTTGACCTATGTAAAAGATGTTCAAGAGGAGCTTCAAGAAATAGATCAAATAGTAGGGACACCACATTTTCAAGAGTCCAAAAATCAGCCAGTGGGGGAGCAACAAGAGCCGAAATAGGTAATTTACTTGAAGGTTTTAAAAATTAAATGTTAAGCTCTTTTGCCTCACAAATTGACACCCTGCAGATTCAAAAGAAGCAAGCAGAAGCAGAAGCAGCTCTGTCCATATTTTATTCTAAATGCAAAGACAAGCACCCACGAAGGGAATGTCCATTGGACAAAAAGCCAATCTGCACCATCTGTGATAAAGATCATGAAACTCAACAATGCCCTTCTTTACCAAGAATCAAGGCAACATTACAACCAATTGATGAAGAAACTGAAGCTGTCTATCTGTTGACATAGATAAGGCAATGGCAACCGTGGGGACAAGGTATGAATCCTAATATGCCATTTACATCTTCTAATCGTTGGAACAACTATCCTTCTTTCAATCAAATGAATTACCCTCCCTATAATCAAATGCAATACCTAAATCAAATGAATTACCCACCCATGCAACAAACTAACCCACCCTTTGTTGATCCATCAATGTGGACTCCTTGGCCTCCACAACAACAACAGCCATATCTGAACCAATGGAATCCAAATTGGAGAGAACAAAAACCCCCCTTCCCAAATCAATTACCTCAATCACAATTTCTGCAACCACTCTCCTTACCATCAGGTACCCCACCAAACAATCAAATAATGAGGCCCCAGCTACTTGTACAGCCTAACCCTAACCCCAATAATAAAGTTGTGCAGTGCATTGACATTCATAACCAGCCTACATTTTCTCTTCTCCGTGCGCAATGCAACGATATTCATTTACGATCTGGGAGAATAGTAGAACCTATCATAGCCGATGTTACCTCTTCTAATAAAGAGGAAACAAAAGAGCATGATGTACCTGGAAACAAAAGAGGATGATGTACCTGGAAACAAAAGATAATGATGTACCTGAAGAGGTACAATCATCCTCTAAAAATGTTGCTGAAACAGCAAAACCACCATTTCCTGAGCGTTTAGCTTTCACTAAAATGCCTGAGCCACCAGCTTTCAATCTTCTAGGGGAATTACAAAATATTTATGTCAAAATTCCTCTACTACAAGCACTCTGAGATGTACCAATTTATGCCAGGACTATGCGAGACATTTGTGTTAAGAAACCTGGTAGGAAAATTAAGGATCCCCTCACAGTCCATGTCATGGGTGACTTGTCTGCACTAATATCAGGTAAAGTTCCCCCAATTAAATATGGTGATCCCAGCCACCCTACCATCTCAGTACAAATTGGAAAAACGATAATCCCTCGAGTCTTGGTAGACTTAGGTGTCGCTATCAATATCATGACTCTGGAAAACTCACAACTGCTACAACTACAAAATGAAATCAGAGACACCCCAACTATCCTAGAATTAGCTGACCGCTCCACAATCAAACCGGAGGGAGTCATTGAAGATCTAATTATCTCAGTGGAATCCTGGAATTATCTAGCTGAATTTGTGGTATTACAACCTAAAACAAAGTTGGGGGGGCACCCTTTACTTTTGGGCGGGCCTTGGCTAGCCATAGAAAATGCTTTTATCAGCTATAGATCAGGTTCAATGACAATTTCCAATGGTTACGAGACTAAACAGCTTACCCTCTACCCTCACACCACACCCCTGATTAATAATGATAATTCTGTATGGGTAGACTTTGATGATCAACTTACTCAATCCATCTTGACTATCGGACAAGCTCTAAGCCTTAAAGATGCCACTAAGGATGAAGTAATTAATAATTTTATTTTTGAACCCTCCTCTGTGACTCCAGAAACTCACAATCAGCTAGCTGCACTTTTGGAGTCAGATAATCAGGAAAACCTTGACTCTAAAAACCCACCTCAAACATCTTCCACCATCTCTTCTAAAAGCATACCAGTAGAAATTGAACCTGGCAAAACATTGAACATAAACCCCAACCTGACAGATGCTAAAACACAACAATTAATGAAGTTACTTCTTGAAAATAAAGAAGCATTCACATGGGACTATACAAATATGAAAGGGATCTCTCCTGAATTATGTACTCATCGTATATATATCAAGGAAGATTGTCGATCGGTCTACCAATCTCAATGATGAATGAACCCTAATCTAAGAGAAATCCTTAAAGAAGAACTTCAAAAATTGCTTAATGCAGGGTTTATATATCCTATATCAGACAGTGAATGGGTGTCCCCGTTGGTAATAGTTCCTAAGAAAAATGGAAAATGGAGAGTATGTGTGGACTACAGAGCCTTAAATAAAGCAACTCAAAAAGATCACTTTCCATCACCATTCATTGATCAGGTGTTAGACAGTTTGTCAGGGAAGAAATTTTTCTCATTTTTAGATGGTTTCAGTGGGTATAATCAGATCAAAATTGCACCGCAAGATCAAGATAAGACCACTTTTACTAGCCCTTGGGGATTTTTTTCTTATAGAGTTTTTCCATTTGGACTATGTAATGCACCAGCAACCTTTCAAAGAGCAGTTATAGGAATCTTCTTTGATATGCTTAATGACTCTATGTAAATATTTATGGATGACTTTACCCCTTATGGTGTTTCTTTTCAGGAAGCACTACAAAACCTTGAGAAAGTACTTAAACGATGTATACAAGCCCACCTCTCCTTAAGTACAAAAAAATGTCATATGATGATGAGTGAAGGAATAGTGCTTGGACATTTTATTTCATCTCAAGGAATTCAGGTGGATCCATCCAAGATACAAGTCATTAAAGATCTTCCTACTCCCAAAACCCAAATAGAGGTAAGAATTTTTCTAGGACATGCTGGATACTACAAAAGATTTATCAAAAAAATTTCCAAAATAGCTTCTCCCTTGTTTGTGTTACTGATGAAAAAGGTTGAATTCAAATGGACTAATTCTTGCCAGGAAGAATTTAATACACTTAAATATCATTTATCTACAGCTCCTATTCTCAGAGGACCTGATTGGACACTTCCCTTTCATATATCCTCTAATGCTTCAGATACTACAATAGGAGTTGTATTGGGACAAGAAGAAAATCATCTCCCTTATGCTATTTACTTCATTAGCAAGAATATGACTCCTGCTGAACTCAATTATACAGTTACCGAAAAGGAATTCTTAGCAATTATCTATGCTATTAAAAAATTTAGACATTACATCACTGGCTACTCTACTCTTGTCCATACCGATCACTTATCTATTAAATATCTAATGAAAAAACCTATCACAAATGCTCGAGTCACCAGATGGTTACTATTATTGCAAGAATTTGATATTACAATTGTAGATAGACCAGGAAAAGAAAATGTAGTTGTTGATTTCCTTTTTCGGTTAACACCTGATGATGATACCCCAATAGATGATTCATTTCCTAATGAATATCTATTTGCAGTATCTTCTCACTCACCTTGGTATGCAGACATCGCTAACTACTTGGTTGCAGGGAAGTTACCACCACACCTATCCCACCGAGAGAAAAGAAGAATCATTCAACAAAGTGCTCGGTATAGCTGGATAAGTGGGTGTCTTTTCCACACAGGACTTGATCAAGAAATCTGAAGGTGCATTAGAGAATATGAGGTTTATGACCTACTAAAAGCTTGTCATGATGGCCCTTGTGGCGGGCATTTTGCTGATAAAAGAACAGCACATAAAATTCTCAGGATGGGGTATTATTGGCACTCACTTTTTAAAGATGCAAAGAAATATGTCCGGGCCTGTGATAGCTGCCAAAGAATGAGCCAACCTAATCATAGAGATGAAATGCCATTAAACCCCCAGATAGTACTTGAACCATTCGAAATATGGGCCTTAGACTTTGTAGGACCCATTAAGCCCCCATCCAATCAAAAAGTTTACATAGTGGTCTGCACAGATCATATGACCAAATGGGTGGAAGATAAAGCACTCCATAGAGAAACTGAAGAAGCAGTTCTAGATTTCCTATTTGAAGACATCTTCATCAGATTTGGAGTGCCAAGAGAATTAGTTATAGATGGAGGACCTCCTTTCACTTCTCATGGTTTTAATTCCACCCTTCAAAAATATCATATTCAGCATAGAATGACTACAGCATACCACCCCCAAGCCAATGGACAGGTGGAAAGCACAAATAAAGTAATAGAAGCCATTCTCACAAAAACAGTAAAGGAAAACAGAAAGGACTAGTCTCACAGGCTCCCTGAAGCATTATGGGCCTACAGAACTACATGGAGAAATACTACAAGATTCTCTCCCTATGAATTAGTTTATGGAAAAAGTGTTGTCTTTCCTGTGGAATTTGAAATCAAAACCTTAAGGACTACTTTAGCTGTCAACCTTGATTTGACCAATGCACAGACAACCAGGTTGCAGCAGCTTAATGAATTGGATGAGAAAAGACTAGATGCCATTATTCAGACAACTATGATTCAACAACAAAGATCAAAATGGCATGACAAAACTATCAAGCATAAGCAATTCCAAAAAGGTAATTGGGCCCTACTGTACGACTCTTGGTTTAAAGAATTTCAAGGGAAACTACGTACAAGATGGCTTGGACCTTACAAAGTAGACACTATTTTCCCCAATGGAACAGTAAGGCTCCTCACAATCGATGACTCTAAAACACCGTTACTTGTAAATGGTCATCGTCTTCGTTTGTACCAGCACCCCATTTCCAAAGAATATTTTAAGGCTACATGTGTGGCAGACTCTCATTGCCTCTTTTTAGAGGGGGCTCCTACCCCTCATTGCAATTAATTCTTTTTAATTTAATTTCTTTAGTATTAGATTAGATTTCGTTTACTAATAATCCCTGTCAAGAAATACCATGTTACAATT
The DNA here is from genome assembly GCA_032191745.1 of Picea mariana. NCBI lineage: Eukaryota > Viridiplantae > Streptophyta > Pinopsida > Pinales > Pinaceae > Picea > Picea mariana. Next base: position 8,868 of record JASDQU010346997.1, read on the forward strand.
GATTTTTGCAGATTCTCGATCAAATCATAGGCCTGCTGAGAAAGGACAATCTTACTTCAAGAAGAGGCAAGCTTCCCCATTGCCGAAACACTACTGTTCAACAATTTTTCACATTTCCCCCATTGCTGAAACACCACTGTTCAGCAACTTTGCGCCTTTTTCCCATTACTGAAACACCACTGTTCAACAATTTTTCACATCCTTTCCCCATTTTTGAAACACCACTATTCAACAATTTTTCACATCCTTTCCCCATGGACGAAACACCACTGCCCGCAATTTTTCACATTTTTCTCCCATTGCTGAAACACCATTGTTCAACAATTTTTCACATCTTGCATACTGCTGAAACACCACTGCCTCAGCAGTATTTTGTAGCATCACTTTTTAGCGAACATTTCTCTATTCTTTCCTTGTTGCTGAAACACCAACTTCTCAGCATTCTCTGTCAATAAGCTTTTGCGCTCTTAGATTACATTTTGCCCTTCTAGTAAATAAATCCTTGATACAATTCCCCTAACAAATCAAAAGTCTCTGCCACGGCCACTACAGAACTATTATGGACAGGCACTATATTTTGTTTGAAGTACAAATCAAAAGGTAAAGGTGAGGTATGTAAATTTTATGTAAATACAATTAAGCTATAGTTAATGAGAATATTCCAACTCATTATTACCACTCATGTAAAATCATTATTAGCCGCACTTAAAGGGGGGGAAGGAAGTATCGAACTTTTATACCATCATTTCACATGAATTAACCACCGCCATTCCTATTTACCATCCTTTCGTTTGTTTCACCACCATTTGCATGCCTTCACTCGAAAAACTCACTCTGCACAGAAGCGGTTACTCGACTCTTTGACGCTGCATTTTACCAAGTTGTTAGCTATGGGAGGCCCTGTTATACGGTACAAACCTGCCACAACAGCCCTGTTAGAATTGTACTCAGAAGTCTATCAAATTTTTCTGCAAGCGGGATGGCTCGTCTATTTTTAGAGACTCTAGGAGTTTGATCAACAACAGGTTCTGCAATTTGCTTGAAATCTCCAGGAAGATCATTCCATTGTTCAAGGGGTTCAGATTCCAATTATAGAAGAGGATATAGCGCAGGTTTTAGGTCTCCCTACCAATGGCATTCGCCTGTTCAGCCGAAAACATATCATCCTCAATGCCCAGCAGGATTTCCTCTTGCCAGGGGAACAAACTGAACCCAAAGGCCGGGGTGTCTGACTTAGCTCGTTGCCGCCTCCATGGCCGAAAGTTGCAAAATTTATCAAGCACTACCTTACCTGTGAAGGCCAATACCAGGTAGTCTACCAGTCCGATTTTGTCATGTTGTCTCATTTAAGACATGCTAGATTGGTGAACATTCCTTATTATCTGCTCGGATGTCTTAAAAATATGTCGCACTACTGTAAAAAGGATAAAGATACCACCCTTTCACTCACACATCACCGTCTCGTTCAACTACTTATCAAAAAGGGTTTTTCCCAACAAAACCCTCCACTAAACAACCCACCCATAGAACCCCAAGAAGTTGTTGAAATTCCTGAAAATCTTCAGGAACAGCAACCACAAAACCCTCCAGAACCTCCGGAAGTACCTAACAGTCCACCTACAGATCCAATCAATCCAATTGACCCCCCTACCATACCAATCCCACCCCACATTTTACCAAAATCATCCACTCCTGCCCTTCATATTCTTAGCGATGATTCCAAACTAGACAATTCTCCCTGTCCCATCATTGAGGAAAATCCCCCACGCAAATGAAAACAAATTCCTTTCTTTCCACCCTTCTTACAAAGAAAATGAACAAGGGCCTCAACAAGGGAAGCCACTACCACCACTGGCCTAAATCCCCAACCCATCCAGTTAAAACCCCGTACACCTCTAACCTCCTAGATTCCGGATTCTTTACCTATTCCACCCACAGGCACTGAAACACAAGAACCAGATGCCCAGTGTGTTGCGACATCATCCATTTCAAATCAAGTAGTTGAAACACAAGAACCAACTACTCATTCAGTAGCTGAAACACAAGAACCAGCTACCCATTCAGTAGTTGAAACACAAGAACCAACTACCCATTTAGTAGCTGAAACACAAGAACCAGCTACTCATTCAGTAGCTGAAATACAAGAACCAGCTATAGCTGTCACACAAGAACTAGCTACAACTGAAACACAAGAAMTAGCTGATGATACCAAGATATAGGAKTCAGATGCCCAGGGTGATGCAACACTACTTTCTCTACATCAAGAAGCTGAAATACAAGAATCAGCTGYCGATCCTATAGCTGCTACAAAAGAACCAGCTAGTGTGACTGTGACTGTTACACAAGAACCATTCACCCCTCTTCCAGAACCAACAATGGCCTCTGTTCTACAATAAAATGAGTTCTTAAATTCTGAACTGGAAGCCTACAAGCAAGAGCTAGCCGYGGCAAAGGAAGCCTRCGAGAAGGAACTTAAATTGTACACCCTAGCTCRCATAGCGACAGAAGAAAATACAATAGAGAATCCRTGTAGAGAGTATATGTGCATTCAATGTGGGGACATCTATTATCAAGCAGAATACAAGGTAATTCAAATTCTAATGCCGAGAGCTTCCCCTGCACCTACGACATTTGCAGTCAAAGAAGAAAAACCTGCTGTTACACAAGAACCAGCAGGACCTTCTAAAATTAAAACTGAACCCTGCCCTACAATAATTCCCAAATATGAAGCCCCTGCTTTTGTTAATAAAGTTGTACAAACATTGCCTATTGATGAATCTACCCCTCCTAGCCAGATCAATACCCACATCTTTGTGGAACAAGCCACTCAGACCCTACCTCAGCCCACCACTTGCAACACTAAAACACAAACTCAGCCATGGAATGAGCAGGCAATAATAGACAAATGGAAAAAAGAGTCTGTTTTTACACAGGAAAAAAGCCTGCAGGAACACAGACTAATCTGGCTAAACAACATTTATTCAAACTGGGAAGCTTTGGAGCAAACATGCCAGGAATCCCGTGCCCTTAAGAAATAGAACAAAGAGATAAAAGGCAAATTGCTCCTGATATTTGACTTGGCACAAAAGTTGTTGGTTGCAAGGAAACCATCCTGCAATTACTCTTTGTTCCTCATGGAATGACTTACATGGTTTCAGATCAAGTCAATCAAAGAAGGCAAAGCCCATGCAGTGTTAAATCCAACATATTTTGTTAAAACTTTTGCAGAAGCCTCTGCTATGGATCAGCACCTTCTCTGTGAGCTATATTTTCATAATGAGGCCATCCCTGAGAACCGACAGCTTAATCTTAACCCTCTTGTCAGTGACATCCAAATTCGGGCACTCACCTCCTTCCTTAACAATCAGATTATATGGCAGGATGACTTCCTAACTGCCAAGCATAGCAAGGATAACCGCCTTCTCTGGATAAGGCCAGAACCACAAAATGATTCCACCTTTGTTACAGAGTATTATCAGTTTTTAAATAAACCAGGGATGA
>JASDQU010346999.1:0-12379 GCA_032191745.1 Picea mariana
TAAATTATGATGTGATATGTAAGCCTAGAGTGGTGATGACAAAGACTATTGTTTCAGATCTACCTGAAGAAGTTCAAGAAATGTTGGCTGAATTTGGTGACAATGTGGTGGATGATTTACCCAATGAATTACCACCGAGAAGAGATATCAGCCACCACATTGATTTCATTCCTGGAGCTAGTTTACCCAAGAAGGCAGCCTATAGGTTGACACCTCAAGAGAATGAAGAGGTCAGAAAACAAGTACAAGGACTGCTAGACAAAGGGTTGATTGAGAAGAGTTTGAGCCCATGTGCAGTACCAGCAGTGTTGAGCCCAAAGAAGGGTGGTGAATGGAGGATGTGCACGGACTCACAAGCTATTAATAATATAACCATCATATATAGGTTTCCATTACCTAGGATGGATGACATAATGGACTGTCTAAGTGGAGCAACGTATTTTACTAAGATAGATCTGAAAAGTGGATATCATCAGATCAGAATTAGAGAAGGGGATGAGTGGAAGACGGCCTTCAAAACAAATGAAGGATTGTATGAATGGTTGGTTATGCCATTTGGATTATCAAATGCTCCAAGCACATTCATGAGATTAATGAATGAAGTCTTGAGGGATTTCATAGGTAAATTTGTGATAGTTTACCTGGATGATATATTGATTTTCAGTCAGTCAAAACAAGAGCATCTGAAGCATCTGAGATGTGTCTTGGAAAATTTGCAGTCAAAGAAATTGTTGGTGAATATCAAGAAGTGTTCATTCTTGAAATCTGAATTGGTATATCTAGGATTTGTGGTCTCAAAAGATGGTTTGAAGATGGATCCGAAGAAGGTGCAAGCAATCGTAGATTGGCCTTCGCCTCGAAGAATTTTTGAGGTGAGAAGTTTCCATGGCTTAGCAAGTTTTTATAGGAAAATTATAAAGCACTTTAGTGGTATTTTCTCTCTGATTATTGAGGCCATCAGGAAAGACAAGCAACCATTTACATGGACAACAGAGGCAGAAAGTAAGTCTCAGCTATTGAAGAAAAATATTATTGAGCAGACAATCTTGAGGTTACCGGACTTTGGAAAACCATTCCAAGTAACATGTGATGCTAGTGGATTAGCCATTGGGGCAGTGCTCAGTCAAGAAGATAAACTAGTGGCCTATTTGAGTGAAAAAATAAATGATGCAAAACATAAATATTCCTCCTATGACAAGGAATTCTATGCTATAGTTCAAGCCTTGAAACATTGGAGACATTATTTGATGCCTAAGGAATTTTCATTGTATTCAGATAATCATGCTTTGTAGTACATAATGCAACAGCCTAAGTTGAATCAGAAACATGCCAAATGGGTGGAGTTCCTGCAAAGTTTCACTTTTATGTTGAAGCATATTAGTGAACAGTCAAATCATGTAGTTAATGCATTAAGCAGGAGAACCTTAATTGTACAATAAAATCAGATACAAGTTGTAGGATTTGAACATCTTAGGGATTTATATGAAACTGATAATGATTTTCAGAAAGCATATATAGCTTGCAATAACCTTGTAGAAGTGGACAGAGAATTGTGGACTGAATATATGTTTCAGGATGGTTTACTATTCAAGGGTAGCAAATTATGTATTCCAAGGTGTTCAATGAGGGAAAATATGATTCAAGAAAAGCATAATGGTGGAATGGTTGGTCACTTCGGGAGTGATAAGACTTATGGGCAGCTAAGTCACTTATACTTCTGGACAAGGATGAGGTCTGAGGTTGAGAAGTTTGTGAGTAGATGTAGGATCTGTCAGCATGCCAAAGGAAGAAGTCAAAACATAGGCTTGTATACACCATTGCATGTTCCTACCTAGGCCTTGGGACTCTGTAACTATGGACTTCATTTTGGGTTTTCCAAGAACTCAGAAAGGCAATGATTCAATATTTGTGGTGGTTGATCGGTTTACCAAAATGGCACATTTTATTCCCTGTTTTAAGAAAAGTGACGCCACTCATATAGAAAATTTGTTCTTTAATGAAGTGGTGAAGTTGCATGGTTTGCCAAAAATTATTGTCTCCGATAGGGATGTGAGATTCACAGGTCACTTCTATAGGACCTTGTGGAAGAAGTTAGGTACTAAGTTGAACTTCAATTCAGTTTATCATCCACAGTATAATGGGCATACTGAAGTGGTAAATAGGAGTCTGGGAAACATGCTAAGAATCCTAGTTGGGGAGAATCCAAAACAGTGGGATAAAGTATTGGCACAAGAAGAATTTTCTTATAATGACTCACCTAATAGGAGCACAGGTATGAGCCCATTTAAAATTATGTATGGTGTGCATCCTAGAGGGGTGTATGAACTATGAGATTTGGGACAGCTGGAAAAGAGGAGTGCAGATGGAGAAGATTTTGCAGCTAGAATCAGTGAGCTACAGGAAGAAGTTAAGGAAAGGCTACAGAAAAGTAATGCAAATTATAAAGCAAGAGTTGATTCTAAAAGAAGAGAAAAGAACTATGAGGTAGGAGACCTGGTATTGGCTTATATAAGGAAAGAGAGGTTCCCTAAAGGAGAGTATAACAAATTGAAACTGAAGAAGATCAGACCATGTAGGATTCTCAGAAAATTTTCTGCCAATGCTTATGAGTTAGAAATGCTAGCAAGAGTTGGTATATCTCCTATTTTCAATGTTGTTGATATTTATTCTTTTGTAGAAAATGATACTGGACAAATTACAGGAGACAAGGATCTTGATGATGAAGACTTGCAGTGGCTGAAGCACATGCCAGTATCACAAACGTTAGAGGTTGAAGAGATCTTGGACACTAAAGTAACAAAGAGTACCAGACAAAAGGAATATATGGAGGATTTAGTCAAGTGGAAAGCACATCCTGTAGAGGATGCCACTTGGATGAGTTCAACAGAGTTAGAGACTAAAGGATTTTCTGTTGTTGATTTGATGTCTGATGCAGGAGATCAACTAAGGCCAGCAATGTGGCCATGTTGTCACATGTTGTGGTATTAATTTAATGATAGTTTGTGTCTTGTTTGGTTTGATTATGTAACAGAGTAGTGTAGTTGTTGATCTTTGAGATAAAATAGGAATAAGTGGATGTTTAAGAGCTCCTTGTGTGGCAATTGAGCCACCTAGTTGGGTTGTTAAAGACTATTAGTAGTCAGTTGTGTAAATTTAGTAAAATTCCTAAATTTCAGGATTTTGGTAGTGAGATGGGGATTTTTGTTAGGTTAGCTATTGAGAGAGGGAGTGATGGGTGAAAATATAGAGGGGAAAGAAAAGAAAGGAATTGAAATGAGACTAACATATTCCTCAATACCCTGAAAAATCTATGATAGCCTTATTGTTTGTATACACAGAGGCACTTCATCTTGTTTGGCATTTAGATTTTTCATGTAAATGCACAGTTGTGTTAGAGTTATTTTGAGGAGAGATTGATAAAAAAAAATCTAATGAATATACATCCAGACACTTGAAGAAACCATAGTGGATGATATATGGGGATTTGGCACATATTTCATTCATACTTTAACTCTGTGGTCGAATTTGAGATAGAGTTGTGTGTGTGTGTTGTTTACTGTTGAATTTGCCACAGAGTATAATCAGAAAAAAAAAACTCCAGGTATTGATTCTATGTCAGGATTTAATTTTGTTTCAGGGTTTAGATTATTATTACAGCCATTACAAGATTTGTGATAAACTAGACTAGAGATTAAAAACCTGTGTATTGAAATAGTGTGTGTTAGAAGGAATCACTATGCACAAGAAAATCTAGCGAAGAGCACATTTAGTTTTATATGACCAGAATTGATCCTTTTGGAAAAAAATAATCATGGTGGCAGCAAGTTAAAAAAATAATATGAGCTAAGCTACATTGTAAGCTCTTTCAGGCTTCTTACACCCGATTTACCCATCAATTAGTCATACTGAACAGAATGAAATCAAGGTTGTGGCTACTCAATACTTCAATAATTTCTCCAAGGCTCGTACAGATCCCTTTATAACAGAAAAATTGGAAGTTACTACTCTTTTTACAAGGATGGTGCAGGAAGAGGAAGCGAGTACCTTATTTGAGCGTGTTACTCTTGATGAAATTAAAGAAATCCTTGGTATGTTTAAAAGAGATAAGAATCGAGGCCCGGACGGTTGGATAGTGGAATTTTTATCTATCATTTTTTATTTGGTTGGCAAGGAGCTGTTGTTGATGGTCGAGGAATCAAGGAATTTGGGATCTATTCCAGGTAGCTTAAATTCAACCTTCCTAGCATTAATTCCTAAAGAAAATAATCCATCAAGCTTCAGGGATTATAGACCTAACTCATTGTGTAATCTTTGCTATAAGTTGATCTCCAAAGTCATTGCCAATCGAATTAAACCTATTTTGTCTCAACATCTATCAGAGGAACAACTTGGATTTCTAAAAGGTAGAAGGATACATGATGCCATTGATACAGGCCATGAATTTCTTCATAGTTTATCAAAATAGAATTTGAAATCATTGGTTCTAAAATTAGATTTGCGCAAATTATATGATTGCATAGATTGGGACTTTCTCCGGATGGTTTTAATCCAAGTTGATTTGGGCACTCAGTTAACTAAGTGGATTATGAGTTGTGTTTCCTCCCCCACTTTTTCTATTCTAATCAATGGGGAGATGACAGATTTCTTCCGAAGTGGTCGTGGACTTCGTCAGGGTTGCCCAGTATCCCCTTTATTATTCATTATGGTTATGGAGGGCTTCAGTCTCTTATTAAATAAGAGTAAAGGGGGGAAAAGGCTAAATAGAATTAGATTTTCTAAAGCAACAAATATTTTGCATTTATTTTTTGTAGATGATGTTTTAATCCTGACCAAGGCTGATATTCATGAATGGAGGGAGATAGACAAACTTATTATGTTATTTTTCAAAGCTTATGGTCTTCAAGTTAATCCCACAAAGACTACTTTGCACTTCAATGGTTTAACAGATTCAGATCTTAGTCCTTTCAGAACCTTTCTTCCATTCTCCTTTTCAGCTCTAAAGATAGGTTTTAAGTATCTAGGGTATCAACTGAATATTGGACATCAAAGGGTGGTGGACTAGAAATGGTTAATTAATAAATTGGAGAAAAAGATAGGTAACGGGTGCTATAAGTGGCTCTCCTTGGGGGTTCGTTATATTCTTATTAAATCGGTTTTGGAGAGCCAAATGATTTATTGGATGTCCATGGAACTTACTCCACGAACTATCATCAAGCAAATTCAGAAATTAATGTTCAATTTCTTGTGGAACGGACACAGTGAGTCAAAGCATTACCATATCTGTAGATGGGAGGTATATTTATCACATCCAAAAACTTATGGAGGCTGGGGATTACATAATTTGTCACTTTTCAATTCGGCTTTGAATGCAAATACTCTTTGGCATGTTCTTTTCTGAGATGGGATTTGGCATAAGATTATCTTGGAAAAATATTTAAAGAACTCCATTGTTATCAATTGGCTCAGATCGCCCACTTTTAAACAATATGCAGTTTCCAGGATATGGAATAACTTATTAAATTCAGTTCATATCTTAACACGCTGGCTTAGTTGGCTATCGGGATCGGGGCATCTTATCTCCATAGGTAAATATCACATCCTAGGTTTGGGTGGAAGATCATTGCTCTCGCAGGATCTTATTGATTATCTTCGAAAGGAAAATATCATGGTCTTAGCTCAAGCTAAGACAGCCCAGGAAACAAGTGAACTTTCCGAATACTGGATCAGAAGCTCTACTCTGGGTTTGTGGAGTCAGCTAGCAGTAGAATGGGACCTCAACCAAAAATATATTTTAGGAGTTGGTGTATCCATTAGTAACGTACTAGATCAACTAATTTGGACCAGAGGGATTTTGACAGGAATATTAACTGTTAAGAATGCTTACGCGGCCATTATTTCCACCTTGAATTTTCAATCGATGGAAAAATGGAAACTCAAAGTCTGGAAGCTAGATATTCAATTAAAGATTAAACTATTCATGTGGATGGCGATGGAGCAAAAACATTTAACGTGGGATTTCTTACAAAAGAAAGGGTGGGAAGGTCCAAGCCTTTACGTCTTGTGCAAGAATCATTCTGAGGATCCTAAACATATTTTTATATATTGTTTATTCACCAAGAGGATTTGGAATAGAATCCTCATCACTTTGAAAATTAAAGGAATTTGGGAAGGTAAAGATCTAGATGACTGTTTTTATTAGTGTCTTAAAGACAAACTTATTTCTCCATCTCTAGCAGTTATTACTTGATGGTTTATTTGGCAAGAGATGAACAAAGCTACTTTTTAGAATCTGCAACCCTCCATTCATACAATGATTATCAAAGTAAAAGGTCTTTATAAGCCTCAGATTCAACCTCATGTTCATGTTCCGATTAGGGAATGTTTGATCCAATATTCTGATGGTTCCTTGATTTCTTTCTTTGATGGAGTAGCAAAAAGTGACAAATCTTCATGTGGGGTAGGGGGAGTTTTAAAAACTTTTGATTCTCAAGTTTTTAGATGGCATCTCAATTGCAGAGAAGGTACCAACACGAAAGCAGAACTCTTGGGTATATGGGCGAAACTTACACTAGCTTGCCATCTATATCTTCCAAAGTTACAAGCTTGTGGAGATGCTAGGGTCATTATTGATTGGCTAAATGACACATGTCAGCTTAAGGTGTGTTCCATTGAAGTATGGAGGATTTGAATAAAATCTCTTATCAAGAATTTGCAGGCTATCAGCTTCCATCACATTTATAGAGACTTCAACAAAGAGGCAGATAAGTTATCAAAAGAGGCCTTGTTGGTTCTTGAGGGTAAAATTACTTACTATTGGTGGGACCCTGGTGGAGTAGGTCCAAATAATCATTTGGATATTTTATGATTCTGTATATTATGGATCAAGCTAGTAGTTACAGTTTTTAGGACTTCTAGTTTTGAACTGGTATTTTCTCGATGAAGGATTTGCAGCTCCTTTTTTTGGCTCCTCATAGATGCCTAGGTGCATTCTTTTTTATAGCAGTGTATGCTTGTTGAATTGTATTTTCAGTTTAGCACTTGGAATGGGCTTTAGCCTGGATGTTATTATGTAAAAAAAGTACATCTGAATATAATTTTGAGCTAATTTTCATTTGGAAAAAAATGTAATATGTATTACATATTACATAGTATGTAATATGTAATATGTATTACATTTTTTTTCAAATGAAAATTAGCTCAAAATTATATTCATATATAAAAATATTTACATAGTATGTTATATGTAATACATATTACATAGTATGTAATATATAATACGTATTACATATTACATAGTATGTAATACGTATTACATATTACATAGTATGTAGTATGTATTACATATTACATACTATGTACAGTATGTAATTACATATTACATTACATAGTGTAATATGTAATTACGTACTATGTAATATTACATTTGTGTAATACATATTACACTTGTGTAATGCATATCACACTTTTGTAATGCATATCACACTTGTGTAATGCATATTATCCAAGTGTAGTATGTATTTCACATGTGTAATATGTATTACATATTACACATGTCATGTATTACATATTACACGTGTCTAAAATATTTAATATTTTTTTTTAAATTAGCTTTTATAATTAATGTTTTGTTTTTAGTTTATTATAATGTGAAAGGCCTAATTTTTTTTATTTTATCTTAATATAGGAAAATGGCAGGAAAGAGATTATCTATGAATATATCTGGATCACGACCTGCAATAATGGCATTAAAAAATGCAACTGGAACCTCCATCAATGTTAGGCAACAAAATGATAGCATAACACATGAGTTATCAAGGGAAATGAAGAATGTTAGAGTGTGGAAATTTGTGGAAGGTGAAAACAAACAAGAATATTCTTGGTTTGATAAAGACAAGCAAGGAAACATTGGAGATCATATATATTTGTATTGTGCCAAATTAGAACATGTGCAAGGAAATTATCAGGCACTTGGCTTGTTACGAGATATATGTTTGGTGCCAGCCACATATATTATTTATGCACTTGTCAAACAAGGGAGAACTTATATCAAGTTTAGATATTGTTTCAAATTGAGAAATTATAACAAGAATGAATGTTTTTCAGAATTATGTGCATCCATCGTTGATGACATTGAGAAAGGCAATGTAAGTTTTCTATTTCTATTTTTGTGTTGTTTATTGTTTTTAGTACCATGGTAATGTTTTAATATTTTTGTGTCATTTATTATTTTTAGTATCAAGGTAATGTTTTAATTTTATTTAACATGAAAATGTTATATTTTATTCTTACAGGATTTTGTTGAACGACTTTCACATATGTTAGTGGGGATTTACTCTACAAAGAATGATAGCATGGATGCCATCAACGCTTTTCATATTGAAAATACACAAGAAGGAAGGAAAAAGAAACAGAAAGTAATGGAGGTTGATCCTGCAAGAGTCAAGAGTAGACAGAGAAGAACATGAAAGAATAAAGAAAAATCCTCATTATATAAATCCTAAAAGGGTTACATTTGAAAATGAGGAAAATCCAAATGAAGATCTTGTTGAGATTGGTCCCAGTGAGGTTATCACTCCTTCTTGCAAAAATAACAAACACGATAAACGCAAAAGGGTGATGGTTGATGATAAGTCTATTCCTATTGATTATGAAGAAAACATTTATTTAGATGAAACACATTTAAATCATAAGAGGAAGAAAACAAATGTTCATAATGTTCAAGAATTCATCGTTAGCTCAGAGTATTATAGTGAAAGTTCTAAAGGTAGCAGAGAAATAATAACACCAGGTGTTGATCTAGAGGATGGTATTATGAAAACAACACAAAATGTCATTTGAAATAGAATGAGGATGACAAACTTAGTTGATGATGGCCACACATTTCAGTTGAATGTGAAACAACCTTATAAACACATAGAAGTGTGGGAAAAATATCAACTTAGAAAACCACATCACTTACATATTCACAATTTGAAATCATTGATTAGATACAATCCATATGCGCATGTGGTTGACTACCTAGTTCTTGTTGACCCAATGGAAGTTCCTACAAGGGAAGAATTTGATAGATCAAAATGTTTTGACTACAAATATTATGTGATTGGAGGAAATCATTCTACAGAGGCTAGAAGAGAATTGATGCCAGAATATCCCAATAATCCTCTTTTTGAGACAGTCAAATGCATAATTTATGTCGGTTTAACATATTCATAAGAAAAGTTACTAGCATGGGATCATAACATAGACAATTAGTACAGAATGTCTATGATCTTCATTCAAAGGGTGAGATTTATCCACAATGAATTTTCCTAAATATGCCATAGGGAGAGATCAAATGTTGATGTTAAGTTTCGGAAGCAATGCTGTATGGAAATAGGATTCCCACTTGATGATGAAAATACAAAAGAAAAATATCGCAAAGGAAGTGATATATTTAGAGTTGTGGATAATTATTTTCAATTGGGATTTAAAACTGGACATGTATGGGATTTGATAGATGAGATATTCACCCTATGGGAAAGTGTTGGTATAAAAAATCAAAGAGTTAAGAAGGCTAAACCATTGATATGTGGCACAAGTAAGACAGGTCCTGACATAAGAAATGTTCCTGATGATATGACTATAACACCTTGGAGATCAATACAAGGAGTGAAGGATGATAAACTTATGATAAGTGTATTATTACGTGTTAGGTCAGGACAATTTTCAATGGAAGAAATGTGTGATGAGTTTAAAAAGTAAGTTTGTTGATTTATTTTTATTTATGTTAGGACAAGATAATTAATTTTTTCAGTTTAATATCAGTTTAACATTATTTTTGTTTTATTTAGTCACAAGATGTATATGAAAATACAAGAGGAAATGGTCAATATGTTGAATGAAGAAAGTTGGGATGATGTTAAACTCAACTATCTAGATTCAATCTCTTCAGCAGTATTCAAACAATTTTTTGTTGCATTCAAAAAGATATGTTGATTTATTACATTCATATTATTCGTTTGTAAGCTAATTTATTTTTATTTTAGTAGTTATAGATATATAACTATATGTTTGTTCGTTTCATTAAAGATGCCAAAGAAGAATGCAGATGGAGTACCTGAAACTTTCAAAAATTTTATTTAAAAAGCCAAGTTTGAAAGAGAAAGAAGGAGATGTGTTCAAAATGTTCAACTTGATGACACCCTTGATCACTACATTTGGAATGGGCTTGACACAATTCAATATAAAGTGATATTAGGTGATTGTGAAAAAATTGCAAGTATTGTTCCTAAAAAAGAATACTCCCTAATTATTGCGGATATCCCTCATAGTTATAATATCCCAAACATTGAATATGATACCGAGCCTTATACTTACCAAGATTTCAGTAAAGTGGTTATGGGATTTACAGAAGTTACAACATCACCATTTTGGAGATTTCTAGTATTTCATTCAGACACACAACAAGGATTAGTACAATCAAGCTTCAAGGGGAAAGAAAAGACAAGGAGGCAATTTATTTGGTAAGATATTGAAAGTGTATAGCAATTTTTTTATTTTATTTTTTATGACTAGGGGAATCGGAAACAACGGCAGTATCGTACTCACATGACACGGGGTCGAATCCTACCGGCTACCTTATAACCCCTAGGGATAATTGCACAGCCCACAAGCACGCCTCTGGATAAATCGAGGTTTGAACTCGTGACCTGCGTAATAACATGAACACCTTAACAGTACGTTTGTTGGCCACTAGACCAAACCCCTACGGACCTTAAAATTTGAAGGACATGGGGGTGGGATTTGATACACTTATGTGTGCACGGGTCACGATACCATTTAATATAGTATATCTAAGTGAAACCACACATTCAACCACTACCTCAAGGTGCCCCCATGGCTCCAGGTAAATCCCTCACGGGAATTGAACCTTGCCCAATGGCGAAAAACTCCTTGCTTTCCACCATTGGATCCAACCCCTTTGGGCGAGTATGTTTAGCAATTAACATTATAAAAAAATAAATTAATTTACAAGTTAATTGAATTTTCACTTATTTATGTTACAAGCACAAGCCAAATATTCAGAGCTCCAAGAAAGAATCATTTAAACATGATTTTGAGAGTATAAATCTTGCAACCTGTACAAAAGATTATTCTTATAATTCTATTCTTGTCAATGCAAATGATGGAGAGACTCTTAGTAGTATGTTGGGATACAATGCTCTGGTTAGAAAGATAACATATGAGGAAAAAGATTTGAAAGGAGAGATGGTTAGCATTTATCAAAAACCACAAGCATTAATTAATTATCTTATAGATAAATTTTCAAATGAAGGAGATTGGGTTTTGGATTTGTTCTCGGGTTCAGGTAAGAATTATGATCTAATATTTATGAAATCATACTTCAATCTTAGATTATTTTTAATTTGTATTTTTACAATATCTAACTTCATTATTTATTTTGTATTTGGTGATTAGGTACAACATTAGCATGTTGCTTACAGAAAGGAAGGAATTGCATAGCCATTGAAAGTGACCCAATGCAATGCAATTTTATTCAACAAAGAATTAATGATATTCCAACTCTTCCAGATGAAATGCAAGAAGTTGGCTTGAGGAAAGGAGATTTTAGTGAATCAAAGGTGTAAAATTTGTCAAAGGAACCTCAAAAACCATTAGGAGGAATGATTGGAAAGGATCACTTTGGAGAACTTGCAGATATCAAAGAACCAATGGAAGAACAAAATGACACAATGGAAGCACAAAATGACGTCGAAGAAGATGATAATGTGTCTATTGAGTATGATGAATTTGGGATATATGATATTGTTGATTAGTTTAAAGATGTCTCTAAAGACGATGCTCAATTTTGCAAATTTTTGATGAGTTATAACTGTAATAATTTGACTTTCATATTTGAAAATAAAAATAAAGATGTATCAATTTTTGTTTTGTGATGAACATTTTTATTGTTTCTTTTGTCGTTTTATTTGTATGTAAATCACTATACATTGGAAAATTTTATTAAATGTTGTCATTTTTTACTTCAAATGTATAAAAATATAAAAGAAAATGATAATTTTTTATAAAATTTAGACTTTTATGTTCAATTGTCCATAAAAATGTTGTGTTTGACATGTTATTTTAAGGAATATGTACCAAAATGTATAGGTTTTTTATGATATATGACTATAAAATGTGTATATTTTTTATAAATATTCAAAAGTAGCGTTATTTAACTACAATTTTTTTTGGTTTATTGAAGTAAAGGTAAACAATGTGTTAAAAATGATGTTTTTCACTATATTTAAAAAGTATGGAACAATAAATTAATTAAGGAGACAAAATTCTATGAAAAATCGTAACTTCAAAAAAGTAAATGGTAAAAAACATTTGTAAG
>JASDQU010347000.1:0-12146 GCA_032191745.1 Picea mariana
AATTTTAAAGTGACTTTATTTTCATAAAGCACTTATGTAATAAAGTGAAATCACTTTAATATTTCAAGTGATTCATTTTGGAGGGAATGGATCATGACCCTTGATCTTGAAAAATGCAAGATCTAATCTTGGCCTTTGGATTTAGGGTTGGGGAAGGTGAAAAGACACTTTGGAGGGAAAATGTCATTTTCAGATTTATAAAAGAATGCATTGGGTAGTGTGCAAGACACATTGAGAGGAGGAGCATGAGAAATTTCTGAGTAAGCTCGAAAGAGGAAAGAGGGAAGCAAAAAGGGCACGTTTCCCAAGAGTTTTAGGGCACAAATCCCAAGAGGATTTTTTGTTTTGTGGATGCCGAGTTTTCTTCTGTTAAAGAGGTCGTACTGTACAGATCCGTACAGTCCATACAATAGGCTGGGAGGGCACGAAAATCGAGGCAGCTTGCTCCATGGATTTCRAGGCAACCATTTCAATGTTTTTTGTTGGTGAAGGGGACAGTTATGTTGTTGTCCGTACAACAGATATTTTGGCASAGATTTCAAGGTGCTGGAAAGGGAAAATCCATACAGCTGTACGGATTTTCTGGGCATGAAAATCGAGGCAGATTGTGGGGGATTGTTTGGTGTTGTGAGGTATTTCTCTTGGCTGGAAATGTGATTTTGCTACTGTAATGTACTTTCCTGAAGCTGAATAATAAGATCTCTCTCTCATTGGGTTTCCCCACATTGGGGTTTTCCCTGGCTTTTGCCTAAATTTATGAGTTTTATGGGTTGTTGTCCATTGTGTTTATTTCCGCTGCATATTTGCTTAGCAATGTGTATTTCTGCTTATGGTAATTTCTGAATGTGGGTTTGAGGCATTTATGAAGTTCATGCAAGACAGTTATCTCTAGGTTGCTAAGTGTTTGACAAAAATTTCAGTTTGCTGATTTTTGTCATTAAAAATCTACAATTATGAGAGACCAAAAACTACTACAAATTGTAGAAGTTACAACAACAATACATGGAATCAAAAGAAAGAAGATTATGCAAAAACCAACCATCAAGGATTAAGACCGAAAAGAATTGAGTTTGGATGGATGGATCATCATCAATGGAAAGAAGAAATCAGGAACATAAGAAAATCATATTACTTGGTTTCATCACATGTAAAGCCTTTAACTGCAAAGCTTTGAGGAAAAAGATTTTTGGAGGGTACTGTTATCGCACAGTTTGTAGTTAGGATAAAAGACGGATGAAAAGAGGTCAAACTGGCATAATTGAACCAATCCCACCCACAGTCACCTCAATGGGAAGGTTCTTTCTATTTAGGGAGGTAAGGCCCAGGGGAGACGTCCCCGGTGACCTGGGGTTTTGAGAAGACAAAAGGTTTTAGCAAGGCTAAGTGATAATAATCCCCCTCACAAGTAACCACCTGATCAAAAAGTTCGGCTTATAGCCAATAAAGATAATCAGAAGTAATAACCAATAAGATCACCTGCCCGAGACAAAGCAACAATAAAATTGCATGTGCAAGCTTGCTTGCTGGTTAGTACTTCATATAATCAATGAATTTTTTGATAATAAGCAATTGAGCAATAAATATTTACGAAGTCAATGTTTGTACAATAGCAATGGTTACAATATCACTTCTCAATAAATGCTAAAGAAACTTGGCATTCAATGTAACAAATCAACACTTCATAAATAATGCCTTAACCAACCATTCAATTGCTTTAAAAGTAAAACGATAGCTGCACAAAGGTGTTTATAGCACAAGAAAGATGATGGCAGCACTAGGGTTAGTGGAGTTATTCTAGGCTAGGGTTAGTATAGTTAGGGTTTGATCAAAGGTATTGGAAGTTTGTATGATCAAGTTACTCAACACAAAAGGGCTTAGATCAGTGCGCTCCTAGGGTATATGGAGTTAAAAGGAGGACGCAAAAGCTGAAGGATCACATGATAATGGTAAAGACTAAGGACAAGAGAGTTAAACCTTGAGGTGTTTCTATGGCAAGGCCTCAAGGATGAAACCCTAGGGGAGGGAGGCTCACTTTGGTGTAGGGGAACTAGGCCTCAGTGTTCTCTCCTCCTTCCTTAGCTCAGTGGAAAAACGACTAGCTCAAAAGATTGCATAAAACTAAGACAAGAAGGTTTGCAAGTAACGTGTTGCTATGGCAAGGATTTACCAGGCAAACCCTAGGGAAAATTGGCTCACCAAGGTGTAGGGGAACTAGGCCTTGATGCGTTTTCTCCTTCTTAGCTCAACAAATAAGAAAAAAGCCTAGTATGGAAGAAGATGGATGGAGTGTTGCTATGGCAAGGCTCAATCCTCTTCAACAAGGGATAGAGAGAAAGAAAAGGGTGTTGCTAAGGCAAGGCTCTTTCTTACTTCAGCAAATAAAATGGCTTAAAACCTTGGTAGGGACATGAGACAAGGACCTTCAATGTGTGCTTGTCACCTAGGGTTTAATTCAACAAATTATAACCATAAATGCAAGATAAACAATACTACAATCATTCAATTAAGAATTTTTGTAGAAATTCACTTACATTTAACTAAGAAATCATATAGAAAACCCTAGTTGTAATACCTTCCACCAAGAGAAATGCCAAAATGCCAATAAAAGTCCAAAAATGTCTTCCTTCAACAAGTGCACCTCACAATTTCAGCCAATAGCTCCAAAGATAGTGCAAATTTTAGACCTCACTAATGAGTGAGTGAAAGATGATGAAAAAATGAAGGTAAAAACCCTCAATTTATATAGTGGAATGACCTAATTTTACTTTTTAGGTCATAAAAAGGCCGACAAGGCCAAAATACTAAAATCATACTATTTTACATTAAATGTTTAAATTAAAACCCTAATCAAGCAATAGAAGGACGTCATCCCCTTTCTAGGGTGACGCTAGCCCCTTTGAGGGCAAATGCATCCTCCTAAAGAAAAACATTAGCCCTCCTTGGGCTTCTCCAAGCTGTCACACGTGCCGAAATGCCCTGTCCATTTGCCAAAACGCTCATGAAGAAAGGATGACGTCATGAACCTCCTGGGTGACGTCCTAGGCCTTCCAAGGCCAACGTTCCACTGAAAAGGGCACAATCCCCCTAGGTCAAGCTCTACCAGGGTGCCTCTGCAAGAAGTCCTTCTCTCTGGTGCAAACCCCATTGTCCTGTCTGTGCCCCTTGCTGGGATCTCAGCATCCATCTAGTGGGCTCTTCAGCCCCATGGAGGTCTGAAAGGATCATCTCCCCATGTGTACCTGTCCAACATGGTACCTATCCGTCGGGCATGATCCTGCACATCAACAACTACGCCCTCCATGGGCTCATAAGTCACATGGATCATAGCAATGTCAATCACATATCATCATCAATATTATTAAACATGTGCATAAAACCCCTATTACCCCAGTTAAAATCTGAAAGACATATACAAGCCCGCAATACAAGTCTGGGGAAAGTGACATGGCATCCTATTGGGCTAGTGTCCACTGGAAAAGGAAAGTTATCGGAAAAGACTAAATCTAAGCCATGTAAGTGGGTGATGTGGATCATGGATGTCCTGACAATGGGCGCAGTGAAAGCAAGGGAATGCAAAGCTTTACCTATGGGTGCCTTTGTAGAAGGCGAGTTGCACCTGTCCTAGATGAAATTGTTTCCAAGCCCATTCATGCCTTTTATTCTTTATTCTTATTGATTTTTCTTCAAGAAGCTAATCAGGGGACACTGCCCTGGCATGGTGACTAGTGGCTGGCTCGTGATGAGACCCTATTTCTCTTGGCCATGCAACCAAGAGTCACTACCCTAGCGTGGTAACCAGATTCTAGTAGTGTCATACTGCCAGGTACCCATGGACCTAATAGGTTGGCTCGTGATGAGACCCCCTATCCTCTAACTAAGTCTTGTTTTATTATTTTTATGGGTCCCCCTTGTTTCTTGCTAAGAAGCCTTTTATTGCTTTCTCGAGGATCCATGGGCGAAGCATCTCGAGGTTTTATTTTTAGGCTTTTATCTTTTGCCAGCTTGCTTTTACCTTCTGGGCCTTTAGCCCCTTCTTCCCACAAGGCAAGGTGCAACCCTCAAATGATTGGCCAACCCAAYGCMTGGACAAATSAAAYGGGGTAGATGAGCGGGAAGCARGATGAAAAAGTGGTAATATGAAAGGAGTGGACGATGGMTTTTCADAAATMYCCCYAGTGGCAAACCAAAACCTACGGGCACARGCTTGCTAGGGCATCCTGTCATTCCCCCCAGACATGGTCAAGTGGACAAGTATAAGATCCAAGCATTCGTTAGAAATAAAAGGAATTGAATGCACATATTCAAAGGTTTTGAGGATCAGAGTGACACATACCATGATACCCGGACTCATTACCTCATGGAGCAAGAACCATCTCTAACACAAGACTAAGCCGATGGTGATRGATGTTGTTGTTGCTGGCAAAGTAGAGGCACTGAAAGGGAGAAAAGATGGGCCCTCCAGGGCCATGCCTAAGTCTATGTGGCTCTCGGCACTCCATGTCTRGGACCTGCAGGCCTTGAGACATAATCTCCCAGTTATCCCTAAAAGTGGGGATAACAGGTACTATGATGTGACCCTAAGGGGGGCATATATGGGGTTAAATGTATAGAATATGATCCCAAAGGGGGAATATATGGGGTTAAATGTATATGGTATGACTCCAAATGGGCCATATATGGAGTTAAATGTATATGGTATGACTCCAAATGGGCCATATATGGGGTTAAATGTATATGTAATAGTGGTCGGTCTAATAAAGGGGCCACATGTGCAATGTATGAATAGGTATATATAGACATCATGTTGTGATTTGGATGTATGAATGTATTGGGGTATTTAGAGGAGGGTTTCCTATTCTTTAAGGAGTTATTGTGTAACTCATCTCTCTTATCTATATTGGAGTTGTGTTTCATGCTACATTTGGTGTACAGTGTAAAATAGATGTTCAAAACTAGCAAAGGTGATTCAACTTACTTCCATACGCAACAAAATTTGTTGGGCAGCAGCCATCTTTGCGGTCTTTTTGTTTGCCTTAGACCCTGTTCCGACTATATGTAATTTTTCTGAGTGAACTTCTCCATAGGCCACAATTACTTCGCCTTGTTCCATGAAATGCCACTTAATGGTATAGCCATGTTGAGAGCAGACTTCTTGCAGCTCTCGAAGTGGATGCAGATCCAGTGTTTCAGGTGTAACAATAGGAGACAAAATAGGCTTCATTATCCTCCACACGCATTCTAAATCAAATTTGGTATCCACTAATATAGCACCTGCAATGCTTTCTATGATATCTCCCAACACCTGCATAAAATAAAAAGAAAACTCTGAGAGCAGCTACCAAAGAAACCACTATGATCTGCTCAAGACAAACTCAAGAAAGGAGATTATGCCTTTCATACTTTTGTTTTGGGAGAAAGTGAGGAATATAGAAATAATTTAGCAATAGTATAAGTTGCATCCATCTCTCCATAAAGCAGGCATCACAAGGACATGAGAATCTTGTGACAACAAAAAATAATTTGACATTTACTTACCTTGGGTCCTGCTTCTGCACCTCCAAAAGACATAAACCGGAATTCCCCTTCCTTAGTTTTCCCAACAGCCTCCACAAAGTTTGTTACTTGATCCAGAAGAGCACCTGAACCATGACGGAGATATTTCTGAATGCCATGTTTCACAGCAGTGCGTGCAAAATTCTCATTGTTAACAGCTGCCGAGCGCAAATCTGTTAAATATCCAGGGGAGAGTCCTGGATATGTTGAATAGAGATGCTGTGTGATAAGCAAATCCAACCCAGAGTCCCCTAGATATTCTAAGCGCTGCACAATTATAACTTTAACATTAATATTCAAACACTGTCAAATATAATTTCATAATTTTCCAAAGATGAAGCCAGGTAATAAAGCTAAAGCCTAAAAGTGTTAATCACTATATCGTACAACAGTTACCATTGAAATTGACAAAACAAAACGTCAAATATATTTCCTTATCATCTTCTTATTTTTACTTGCATATTGACAAAGAACAATTTCAATATGATAAATAATAACTAAGTAACTCTGAAAAAGAAGCTAAATATTATATACATAATCCTATTTTTAGGATTTACCTGATAACAACAGCCTCCTTCAGGGTCTTGTTGTGATGCATGTGTGATAGCTTCCACTAAAAGAGCCTTCTTCTCGAAATTATATCCCAACAGTGTTTCTAAGCCATAGAAATTTGTGTCCATCAAAACAGAAGGATGAACAAAAGCACGTTGAAACGCTGCCTCAGCTAACTCAGGTTCAAATTCAACCTCCATATTCATCCACTTCATGAATTTAAGAGCAGCAAAAGAACCACCACCAACTAAGTGTGCTCCAATTAAAGCCTCCACAACATCAGATATTGTTTTCGAGCACATCCACCGGTGACCCCTATCACAAGCTTTCCCAATTCTAAAGACCTTATCTTCCATGAAGGTAGAACAATTTACATAGTCAAGATTTTTGGAATTGCAACAACAAGGAATGACACTTCTGCTAAGCATTCCAGGTGCAACCCATCGACGTGCTTCAAATGGTTCATCACGAATATATTCCTGTCCACAACAAAAGTAAAAAAAGCATCATTCTTGTAACCTAGACTTTAGCAGAATATACACATCTTGTTGGTTCTAAAAAAACATGCATTAATGAAGACATTCTCCCACATTGTGTTTGAAATGTTTATTTCACTGTGCTGCTAACAAAGTGATAATGTCTAGATTTTTTGGTATATGCTTAAATTTGTTACCAGTAAACCAACGAAATGAGAACCAAAAGCATGTACACAATAAAGACTGAAGAAAAGGGGAAACAAAAAAACAGGTCATCTAAGGCATGCCAAAATAAAAGAACCTCCAAAGGATTTTGAATAATATAACCAATTTTCTTCAATTTTAATCAATTAATAATACAATTGACATAAGTTGATACCGGCAAATTGCGTGTCATTGCTAAATGATGAAGTGTTGAATTTGAAATTGCCCGAGCTCGGAGTGCTGAGAGTTGTCCTTCATGTTTTTTATCATATTTTAAGAATAGATGACAACTAACGGCATATTTCAAAAATGAATCCCCCAACAATTCTAGCCGTTCATATGAGAAGAACTCTAAGCATCTTGATGTAGTGAGTGCTTCCATGATCTGTCAACAGACAAAGACAAAACATGAATAATACAACAAAAGATTGCATGGTCCCAGATATAAAGTACAAACAAAGTTAATGTAAAAGCCTTATGCATAAAAATTACCAGTGCAGCAGGTATGAGAGGACATTCAGGATGCTCTTCCCTAATAACTTTGCGAAGTTGACCAGCCAGCACTAAAGAGTTTAAACGGTACATCACGGAAGGAATTAGAAACAGTGATCTAATCACAGAGCCTGGAACCCCTAAATCCAAGCACAACTCTGGAGGAAGCTCTACATAGTTAGCTTCATCAATGTTTGAACCTTGTCCCCCTGCTGTGTGTACCAAATTAAAATCAATCACTCATTATATAATAAAAAGGGTCTCAAACTGAATATTTCTTTATTAATGAAAGATTATTTTATACAGAGACATTACAACGTCGATAAACTTGGGAGGCCATTAAGTCAAACAAAGAAACAAAGAAAACTCTCGAACCTTTTAACTCTTCTGAGTGGTTAGTCAGGAGATTGTGGAGCCGGTGAGTTTGCTTCACTCGTAGAAGAGGCTGATTTGCATGCTTGAGTTTCTTTCCATACCTACAAAACAAACCATATTACGTAGTTTAGCAACCAATGAATCAAAACAAAAATTCCAAATAAACATTTTTGCATGAACCTTTAAACATGTTAAAATACCGAATATGCTCACTTTTTTTCAAAATAATCATTATAGTCGATGTAATAATCTACTTTTGGATCTTTAGACTTAGGGAACGGACTTTTGGCAGTTTTGTCACGAATAACTTCCACAACAGAGTAAATTTTTCCTGTGTGTACAGCTACAATTGCTTTATCTATTAGATCTGAAGCTTTGTGGATTCCACTTGCCAAAGTAATAGCTTCTTCTTTGTGACTAGTGTACGGTGAAAGGGCCCTCTTCAGACAAACTTTAAAAATATCTCTAACATTATTCTCCTCTGAGATAAAAAGGGATTTAAACAGCATCGCTCCTGCGGCACAACTACTAATGCATTGCCAGTCAATATTCACCTCTCTTTGACTAGCTCCAAATTTATCTCCTTCAATCGGCAAAAGAAAGTACATGTTAGAGCTAACCCATAGGTTTTTCATTTCCATAGTTTTTGAATAATTTTTTCCCATAATCCGAGTTCTTTTTAATTGTTTATCTCGACATATAAGTTTAGCAAACATTCCATTGAAGAGTGTTTCCTGGAAAGATTTTGCCTCCTTCAGCTGTTGCAGAATACATCAACAGGAACCGAGTCACATAAAATTGTCAACAATTGCAGGCAGAGCAATTATTTGAAAGGAAACTTCTAAGATATATATTGGGAAACTGATTTTTCTATAACATCTATACCTGAGTGGAGTTCAATTCCATGTCACCACAATGCAAAATTTTTGCATTAACAACTCTTCCTCCTGTTAGAAACAGATTTGTTTCTGCATTTGCAATGTCTTTATCCAGTATTTGTTCAATCAAAAGTGCAAAGTTTGCATATGTCCTCTCATTGGATTGTGATGTAAAATACAGTTTGTAGACTTGCAAAGTTACCCCACTCAATTTTTCACCCCAGGTACCAGATAAAGCATATCCTTTAGATGAATGTAGCTCCTTTCTTTTAGTTGTACCTTAAGAGGAGACAAATATACTTAATAGTTTCCATTGTCCAATTATTCTTCTTAAAAACTCTAAATCATACTAGTTATAAGAAGAATCTCAAGAGTTTGAATAGTTATATATATCCAACAAGTCACTTATTTTAAACTACAAAATATATAGCAATGAAACTCATAATAATGAAATGCATGCAATAAGAATGTCGGCATTTCCTTACGGATGATGAATTGCAAATGTATTGGTAATATACTTCACTTGATGCTAAAGAGTAAATATTATACCTGCATTAGTAGTCTCTTTCCCTTGTGAATTCATTATTTCTTCTTCTGGCAATTCTTCAGTAACTGGCTGAAGATGCTCATCAAGAGCTCCAACTTCATGCAACCTTTTGCATGCCTCCAAGCATACAAGCTGCTTCGCAAGAACAAATTTCACATTTGGAGGACTAATCACCTCATGAAAAGCTGCATTTGGTGGAAATTTCAGAATGCACTCGTACAAGTTGTCATCCCCATCTAATTTTCTCGATATAAACTCAGGTCTAGGTGAGTAGTATCTAAACCAATATACACCAAATTAGTAAACATCCAAAATTTACATTGTATATGATATTCAAGTATGCTACCTAAATTTTAGGAAGAAATTAATATAAAATTAGTACACAATAAGAGAAGTTCAGCTTAATAACAACAATGCCATAAATGTACAACTTCATAAAATCTTAGAAGGTGAATTACCAAAAGCACTAATTACTTACTTATCACCTGGCAACTTTGCACAGTACTTATTGATGAGGCTGACACTTGAATTGCAAGTGATTGTAGCTCCAGTGGATGAAATACGATATACATTTGTTTCAACAATACCTTCCTCTGGAATACAAGGTGTATGATTTGAACTTCTATTCAATGACATCTCCTTCATTGATTCCTCACTCTTGATTAGCTCATATATTAGCTTTTGTTGTTTCTCATTACCTCTGAAAATTTGATTGAAAAGGAGATGTGTAAAAATGACTAGAAACATAAAAGAGATAAAATATTTTAAAAATAGAGAAAAATTTACGATATCAAGGGTGATTAGGACATAAGTGGGAAAACAGAGTATGACAAGTGTGTGGTGATGATCACAACAAACTGAAAATGGCGTTTATAAATCACACAATCAGTCCTGTTATCGCACAGATTGTAGGTTGGGAAAAGCCTGACTCAATCCACAAACATGAGACAACTATGGGAGTAACTACCCACTGTCACCTTAGATAGATACTCCCCTCACTTTAGTGATGATGAAAATCACCACAAGGGGGGAATCCCAGTGACCCTAGGGGGTTTGAGATGGAAAGTGAAGTGATGGAAGGTGAAACCCCTATAGTTTGAGTTAGGAAGTGGATAAGGGCTTGGATAAGAGTCTTGTTGATAAGGGTAGATCGCCAAAGTATAGTGTAC
This sequence comes from Picea mariana, assembly GCA_032191745.1. Taxonomy (NCBI): domain Eukaryota; kingdom Viridiplantae; phylum Streptophyta; class Pinopsida; order Pinales; family Pinaceae; genus Picea; species Picea mariana. The sequence goes on from JASDQU010347000.1 coordinate 10,247, forward strand.
CTGCAAGAGAGTGTTGTACCTTCTCGAGACAAAACAATATATAGAGATACAAGCCATATAATCAAAGGGACAAGCAAGTGAAGCTTGCTGTCATATATTACAGCAGTAAACAAAAATATATATCAGCAATTGAAAGAGCTAGTTACTGCAGAATTAACCATCAAAAGTACCAAATATTTATCGGACAATGAAGCACTGAACAAGCAGATAATTCTTCAATTGTTAAGCATAACTTTGATGGTAAAACAAGGTTGCTAAGTGAAGTTATCAGGAAAGTTTTATGGAAGCCTTATGGCTGTAGAAAACAATTGCTACAGAAAAAAAATCCAACCGCTAAAAATAACAAGTAAACCATCAAAATGATAGCTATTGATCAGTAGAACAGTAATCTAGGTTCACAAAAATATTTTAGCGGTAGATTAGAGATCAAAGAATTAAAAAGAGAGTTTTATGCAGCCGTAATGGCTGTAGAATTAAAGTTATTATATCAATGAATTCCTTGGCTAAAAGAGGACGCCCTTAGGGCATAAGAAAGCTTATAACACTAAGAAAATATTCCAACTTGAACAAATACAAAATTTCTCAATTTCACCCACACCAAAATCTCTCAATTTCACTCAGACCAATGCAATGATTTTATTTCTCCAATGCAAATTAAGATTAGTGCCTTGTCAATGGGTTATGGAGTCTTCCCGCAACAATGGCATAAGTGGAGGACTAGCCTACCGTTTTGGCCAAGGTGAGTGTAATAAAAGAAATGCAAGGAAATAAATCTAACTCTAGCCTTCACGATTTTGCAAGGATGGCTTAGGCCAATCTCTTTGCAAGGTGTGGGCAATATTTACTAACTTATTACAATATCAGATTGTTGTATTTACTTGAGAGAAGGTGTAATAAATAACCAAGAGCTGCAAATTGGAATAATAAATATATATTGATAGATAAAAAAGAATAATGGATGATTACAATCAAGAAGAGAGGGCTCTCTTATATACCCCTGCCGGGGTGCCCATAACTAATAGCCATGTCTTTTCATTATTACTAATTATTTATTAATTATTATTTAGTTATTATATTTATTTAATATCTTCTTTATGTGTATTTTTATGTACATAACATTGCCTTTCCCTTAAAAATGCTTTGTCCTCAAAGCACTGGTAATGACGGGTGTAACCGATGAAAATGTTTTGATTCCCATGCTGCATCTTCTTCTGGAAGGTTTTTCCATTTAATAAGATATTCTTTGATTACACGAGATAGCAACTTTTTTTCTCTAGTGGCAATAATGGCTTCTGGTTCTAAAATGATTCTTCCTTTTTCATCCAACATAGGGAGCAGTGTTTGCACCTTTTGGTGTTGTCCTACAACATTTTTTAGACACGATACATGAAAAACGTTGTGGATACGGCTTTTATCTGGTAATTCCAACCCATAAGCTACATGACTGATTTTTTTGTTAATTTGATATGGTCCATAAAATTTCAGAGCTAATTTATTCTTTCCTTGATGTTTAAGAGATAACTGTTTGTGTAGATTTTCTGAGGTCCTATGAGGATGCCACCTAAGGTCTATCCTTGACCTTAGTATGGATCTAAGTTTCAACTGTGTGGCTGTTTTCTCTTGCTGTTTTAGGACAGCAAAAAGTCACCAAACTTTCTGCTCAATATTTAATGGCTAAGTGCTCTTTTAAGGTGCCCTTGCAAGTGTTTTCTTTACTCAATGTTAGTGTTGACCACCTATTCAACTAGAGGGTCAACTCCATATACCATGAAGATATGCACCTAATGGTGCTACCATTTTGAAGACTTACTGGTTCTACAAGGCAATTTTGGCCTTCAGCATTGTAATGTAATTGGAATTTCCGCTCCCCTGCGTGGGATAATAATGTAATAAGTCTACA
>JASDQU010347004.1:0-12405 GCA_032191745.1 Picea mariana
GATTTCATTTTCCCCCAACCAAGGGAAATTCTCCAGTCCCATACATCTTGAACATCATTCATGTCACGATTCCATCCATCCTCTCCTCCATCCAGTCCCTGACACCTATTTGATCGAATCGATGTTGAGAATCCAGTTGATTCTTGTAGTCGTGCCTCTTTCTTGTGGATGTCAACATAGATTTCCAGGTAGGTGGTAGTATATTGAATCCCATTCCCTTATTAATGAGCAGTCTCAGATGGCACAAAAAGAGTTTCCATCGCTTTTTTATGGCATTGACCCCCATGAAATTCAAATCCAACAAAGTTTCATGTTACAGTGGGTCTTACTATGTGACCGTTGCAGTTTTCAATAATCGTTGAAGACTTCTAAATTTTATAGGCCATCAATTCCTCCGGGTGGTTCATACCTAGATTCAAAGCCCGTTGAGTAATCAGAACCATCATTTGTCATTTTTTGACGCCCCCAAGGGCATTGTAGACATCTACTTCATAAAAAATACTTAGTTTTCATCATTTCATTTATGGTTTCATGAAATGAGCATGTTGCATGCCCGCCTCATTTGTACAAAGAATTAGATTTTAGGTTTGTGATATTACTTGATTCCATTCAAAATCCCCTTTTCCTCCAACAGATTTCTCTCAAAATTCTTCTCAGCAGTAGCTACAAATATCCTATCTCGTGACAATCTCGGCAAGATAAACATTGATATATTTCGGCTATACATATTCTCCTAGCCTCACACATCAAGGGGCATCTGTTATCACCAAAAAATTTCTCATAGAAATACAGACAATGGATGAAGAAACAACTAGCATAGACATAACATACTTCCAACATTTACAGAATCTATTTTAGCAAGATGATCAAAACTATATAAAAGACATGAATTTATGCACACTTCTAGCAAATCTAGCACGTGCACATTCACGGAAACCAAAACAAATAAAAATGCACACAGTGCATGCCCCGCATGACTGTCCTTGAATAAATCCATGCATATGTGTAAACGATGCATTTATGAATTTGGTCGGGCCTCAACCACTTTCAGGATGAAGTGAGTCAAAACAAGACCCCAAGATTGACCTAAAATCTCTCATTGGGATGACCAAAAGGATGGTATGTACCTCTAAAGGACTCTCATTCACTCTTGGAACAAGTTATGAAATACCTTGCTATGGTCCTATAAATAGATGGTCATTATATGCTAGAAAGGAAGAAGTTCATTGTATTTTTATACTTCCCAATTACTCTTGGAGAAACCATTTGTTCTCTTGAGAATAGTTTGAGAAAGCATTAGATAGGGAAGACATTCCACCTCTTGGAAATATTTTCCATAGATTTATTCACCATTTTCAATTCAAGATAGGAGAGTAAAATCTCTACTTTGAGGGATTCAAGATCCCTCCCTAGGAGTAATAGGTGATTCATAAATCCCACATTTCGCCTCTTGGTGTTCTCAATTTCAAAGACCATTCTCTATTAGATAACCATTCTTTGTGTCCAATTTCATGCATCCTTTGTTTATATTTTCTTAGTTTAGTTTTCTTTGTTTGTCATTGATTTCTTGTTCTATTTCTTGCTTTCTTGCTTGTGGGTTCACTAACCTACTAATCATTGTTTTGTGTTTCTTTTCTATCCTATCAAGGAAACTAAAGTGCTATCATTTTTATCACTCTAGTGACCAAAATACCCAAACATGGATGCAGTTACATGTAGTTGGGGTGCCACGAGCATGGATATGACTCTTTTGGTGTCTTGCTCATGCATTGGTATGCTATGCAAAGCATGTTGAGGGAGGGTAAGGTACCTTAGGAAATTGATTAGGAGATACTTTGATTATTGTATTTTTTCGTATTTCAGTCCATATTAAGGATAATAAAGGATTAAAATCCTTTTTTGAGATATGATCCACCTTTTGTAACTATTGAAATTGATGATGATATGATGTGCTTCTGATTTATTGTTATTACAAGAATGATTTGAGTTTTTGTTTAACGTGAATGGTGTAAATGCCAATCTCATACGTAATTAGAAAATGAATTGCATAATACATTGGCACATCTTGGAATATGAACTTAAGTAATATGATCAAAAAAATTCTCCAAAAAATGCACTCCAAGGAAACAACAAAGTAACATAGGGTTGTGAATATGATAATTACTATTTAGTTGGAATACAACCAGTTAAATGTCGAGACAAACCCGTAAGGACCAAATGTAGTGTGCAATGGAATCACAGAGTAGTTCAATAAGAACACTATACTCAACTAAATTATTAGTATATGGGTTTAAACATGCACCTCCATAAGCGATCAATTCTCATCTAGGCGAATAAATCACCCAAGTGTCAGAAGCCAGATTATGAGTATCATGACTAGCACTATCTGCATACCCTACGAAAAATGATGAATCACATCACATATTCCAACCAAGTAGAAACACCATAAGCATCATTAATGGAAAAATAACATTTTACTATCATATTGTACAACTATATACAATAATTACAAAAATACTAGTTAAGCAAAGATGCTCAAGCATGGTACTTTTTCAGATAGAGCCAATTTCTAGGCTTGAAAAGTGCATTCCCATCAAAATATTCTAGCTGGTATGCTCCTTTTTGTAAGGCGCATATCAAAAAGTAAAGGCCATACCATAATGTATTAAACTTTTTTTCCCCCAATGCATATTTTTTCTAGTCGTATACCAGGCCAAGATCGCCTTTAAAAAAAATCTTAGGTGCATGGACTTATCGTACTGTCCCCTAACTCATTTTTTGAGCACTTGATTCGTAGTCACAACATCCTAACATTGCTCATCAAGTTGATCTATATGGAAAATGAGTGCTTCTAACTCAGTGGAGTTAGGTATAAGGTGTAGAACGATATTAAGGGATGAAATCCAACACTCAATATGTAAAACAGATTTGAACCCATGAACGAGATGGAAAGGAGAAAATGCTAGCAGTTATTTTTATTTCTGTCTGATATGCACATAAATCTAGATAGAGCATAATGTACCAGTTAAACTTGCTTGCATTGACCATGCATTGAAGAATGGTCTTAAGAGACTTATTAATGGCCTTGAAATGTCCATTCAATTGCTGGTAATACAGAGACGAGTGTTCCTATCTAAAAACCAACTTAGAAGCAAGTTTTGACATCATCTTGTTCTAGAAGTGACTGCCATGGTCAATGAAAATATCTTTCGGTACACCAAACTGATTTATAAATTGGTTAAAAATAAATAAAGTGACAGTCTCCCCATCGCTGGAAAACGTAGGCATGGCCTCCACCTACTTTGTGAAATAATCAACAGACACAACGATGTAATGATGCACCCTAGCCGAAGGTGGGTGGCATGTCATAAAATCAATGCCCCACTTAGTAAATGGGTCAATGGTGATGACTAGAAAAAGAGGAGCAATATACACGTGCATCTTTCGAGAAAATATCTAGCATGGGTGACACTTCTTGACCTCTTCTATGCAGTATTTAAATATTGACATCCAAAAGTACCCAGTATGCAAGATATTCTGGGTTGTTTCCAGTACTAATAAGTGACTTCCACATGCTCCACTGTGACAGTCATTAAGCATAGCCTATGCTTCCTTGTGGGTTAAACAATGAAAAAGAATTGAATCAACTCCTCGATGATAGAAAGTGTCACCGATGATAAGGTAATTCTTCATCTGATGGTGAATCAAAGACGGTCATCCTTTGAGTAATGCGGGGAAAACTTAAGATTCGAGAGATATAAGAGGATATCTCCATACCAAGGATTAGTAAACAAATACATAATATACGCTCATCAGGAAGTTAGTCAATAACTTCAATATCATCATTCTATACTCTTCAACATAACTTCGGAAAATACTAATGACCTTTTGGATTTGGAAAAAAAAAATCCAAATCAAACTCCTGAAGAACAACAATCCACCTATTATACTTCCCACCAATTATTCACTGAGTCAAAACATACTAAAAAGGGTGAACGTCAGCAATGACAGTCACCTTGCACAAAGGAATATAATGTTGGAGGTGTTGAAAACATGAAATGATGCTAAGGTCAGTTTCTCAACGTGATAATACTTTAGCCCAGGTCCCATCAAAGCATGACTCAAATAATAGATGACATGTTGTTGGAGCTTGTCATCCTCTTGAACTAACACCATAGAAATAAATATTCAACTGTCGTGAGATATTGTAGAGAACATCTATTATAATCTGGGAGGATGAGCAAAGGAGTCGAAACTAGAGATTTCTTCAATGCGTCGAAGGAAATTTGTGCTGATTTTTTCCCAATAAAATGGAACCCCCTTCTTCAATAGGTGCATAATTTTTTTTTGTGATATCAACATAATTTGGTACAAAATGTCAAAGGAAACTCCCCTTTCCTTGTAGACTTTGAAGCTGAGGTATTGTGCGCAAGGGAGGAAATTTATTTATTTCCTCTACCTTTAAAGGGTCAACCATGATCCCTTTAGTCTAAATGATAAATCCTAAGAGACATCCCGAAGTCACACAAAAAATGCATTTTTGTGGATTCAAGTGAATTTGATAGTGACAACATCTCAAAGTTAAGGGAGAGGTGTAGAAGATGTTGTTTCCTCTTACACAAGTGGGTGGTGAGATCATCCAAATAATCCTCCACTATGATTTTAAGATCGTGGAAAGAGAACATCATGGCCCACTGAAAAGTAGCTCCAACATTTTTAAGGCCAAAAGGCATATTTTTGTACGCAAAGGTTTCCAAAGGAAAAATATAAATTGTCTTACATTGGTCCTCGGGGCGGATCTGTATCTGGTTATAACCAGATAAACCATCCATCAATGAGAAAATATCACTTTCTTTGCATTCATTAAGAATTTGATTGATAAATGGTGTAGGGAAGTTACCCTCAAGACAAGATTTTTTCAAATCATGAAAATCGATGCACACTTGAATCATACCTTGTTTCTTGTCTACCAGAAAAGGATTGGATACCCATTATGTCAATGGGATTGAATATATAAATCTTTCTTTGAGCAATTTTTCTACCTCAACTTTGATTGTTGTTGCTTTCCTTGGGTTAATTGGTCACAATTTTTGTCGAACTAGCTTAGCATTCTCATATGTTCAAATCTCATGTTCGATAATTCTAGGATCTATTTTAGGCATTTCCTTGTAAGACCAAGAGAAAACATCACAAAATTCCTTGAAAAATGTCATATATTGATGAATTTCATCTTGAGAACATTATGCCCTGACACAAACATTTTCAACAACATCAAGAGTTCCAGAAATGTTGATTGAGATGGTTTTCAATATTTTTTTCATATTCACCTCAGAATATACACCATGCTTTGCTAAGGGGTTCATTGTTTTACCATCATTTCTAATCACAACTGACTTAAATTATCCTCCTTCCACACGACTGATCTCTGGGAGAAAATACAATCGAGGATGTATATCCTCCCATGGTATTTTTGTCCCAGTCACTTCCTCGATAATAGCCTCTTCTGACAATATGATCGTATCAAGACAACCTTGATAAGTTGAAGAATTATGAGCCCAGGCGAGCTCCATATACTGATCATCCTCGTTTATCCATGCAAGAGTTTGATTAGGGTTTGTAGTAGTGCGTTGAATAGCCTGGTAAGTGACCTCAACTGTAGATAGTGACATATCCAGTTCAACATTTGCATGAACTTCGACCAATTCACACAACAAGGGTAACACCCATGGATCTTGCATATATGATGTTCTGAATGATGTGACTCTTGTAACAAGATCCGGGGAACTTGACTTTTGAAAGTCAATTGGGGTGGCCTAAATATAAGACATCAGTGCTAGGAAATTAAAAGTTCCCATGAGCGAAGGGCATATTATAACACTGATACTCTCAGTTTCTGACTAATATTTTTCAATCTAGGGAATCGTAGATCCTAAATTTTCCATGGAGCTAGAGCGGTTAAAATCCATTTGATCAATAGTCACAATACTTACCTCATGGGGAAAGCATAAAATTTGAAATACCAATGAGACTAAAATTGTCATCACATAAGTCCAACTCCTTCCCAATAAAAAATTATAGTCGAGTGGCACGTCGACTACCTCTACTTATACGAAAATGGACTTCCCTCCAAAATGGACCAAAAAAGAGGAAATAATCCCATGCTGTCTAAAAGATCATTCATTGAAAGCGATTAACAAAGTGGGAGAAGGTGTGAGTTCGGGAGAGCCAATAAATTTCTAGTAGGACAAGGACATGACACACATCGAAGCACCCTCATATATGATGATCCTCTTGATTACATGTTTCACGTATACAATGTCAATCTGGAAGGCTATATGATAAGGAAGGTGAGGGTTAACATCGGTAGCATAAAACTTCATAGTGAGATATCTAGAAGAATCTGCCACTCCAATCACAAATAACAATGCGATGCATTGCATGGGGAAGCTTTGAATCACCTCTAAAGCAGACATTGCACATAGCGTTTGAGATAAATCCTCAACAATGGAATAGTTGGGTGAAGCTTGAGTATTAGGGTTATGTGACGTCCATTTGTACCCACCATTTGGTATGTTTGAAATCATTTCCTTCTCAAGTTTTTCTATGTGGAGAGGCCCCTAAGGATCAAAAGTTTATTTACCTTTTGATGTTGAATTTGGATTATTATAATCAGAGGATTTGGTTGACAAGTCTACCTTCTCTTATTTTAACTTCGTAGAATTAACCATAGTAACGAATGAGAACGATCCATCTTAAAAAGGTGCATTACAAGTACCCCCTTGCGGATTGGAAGTGGAAGAGCTAACCGACATTTATGAGTAAGGTGATCATCCCCACAAAGCTTGCATGGAAATTTCACCTTTTTTTTTTTCATATGTTTCCCCCTCATCATTTTTATTAGGATTTTTATCTTTTCCCCCACTACCATTCCTACCCTTTCCTTTCTTATTATCTATGGGTTGTTGAGGATCCTTTTGATTCTTTCATTGCAGAGTGTGTACATCCTAGGACTGGGTGGTCGGGGTGGTCAAGCTAGGGGTTGGACCAATGATAGTTTATTGTATAGACAACTATTTCATATGGTCATAGACCAAATCTGTGAATTTGATTTGCGAGGAACCGACAATGCCATCGACATGCGGTCGCGATTTTAATTTTTGCAGGTCGATATTCGACAGTGCTGCATTGGGCATGATCTCATAGAGAATACCTGATTGAGAGTAAATCAAATCCAAATGTTGTTCTCTAAATATTTCCTACTCTTCTGTAAACACCCATGAAGTGGCCATCCTTAGAAATATAAAGAAGTAATCAATTCAAGAACTATTCTAAGAAAATTTTGGTGGGACCATGGCTTTGAAAAAGCTCTTCCATCTACTCTACTCCCGAATATTATTGGAAATGCGCATAGATTTATCTTGTTTGAAGTTAGCTAAAATCATTGTACCAACATCACACTGGACAAGGAGTTGGAAGTGGTGGATAAAACCCATGGCAATATTGCCATATGTTACATACTTAGACATCTCCAATTCTATATACCACTTAGAGGCAACCCCGATGAAGGTGCATTGGAACAATCATAACTAGATCGAGTCGTCTCTCAACGAATTAGACAATCACCACAGGTGAAACTTTGTTACGTGATCCTATGGGTATTCACCACTCTTTCCTTCGAGCTTTGGTATGTCTGATGGTAGTTTGGTGGGGACCACAGGCCAATTTGGGTGATGACGAATAAGGTCATTCATCATCTTACACAAATATGGAAAGTAAAGAGTTTCCAAAAAGGGTAGCCTAGGATGTGACATTGAATAATTAACAACCTGAAAAGAAGGTACTAGATTGAAACTAGAACCAAGTTTCTAGGAAGATTTTGTGAATGATTCAAAGCCTCGGTTAAACCCTTAGTTATGGTTAAATAGAAAAAAACTCCCACCTATCTAATTCCCAAACGAAAAATTAGGGTTTCCCCCTTTGAATCCTCCTTGCGAGTGAAAACCTCCCTACATTGGGTTCAACTGAACGAGAAATGGGTTTCCCCATGATGGAATCTTGTGCAAAGGGAAATAACCTTGCATAGGATTCCACTAAGCTTGGAAGGGGATACCCCCTGTCGACACTTGAGATGTGGTGAAATAATTACTCTCGAATCCACCATATAATGTGAACGAGATCGAGGTGAAGGGCATGCTAGCATATTGGAATCTGCTACCCATAAGCACCCTAGCCCCCAAAGGGGTTAGGGATGAAATATGGGGGAGTCTCACTCCTGACGGATGGGAATGATAGAGGGATATGACTTCTGCCCCAAGGAACAACTTGGTAGGGAATAGAGGAATTCACTGAATCAACATTAGATACTTGGGATGTTCACTAAGACATAGTCAACTCCTTTAGCATGTCCATTGATGGCATACTGAATGATAAAACATTAGTTATTGAAGGTAATTATATAGCCACACCAAAAGGTTGGGTAGAACCAAGAACCAGTGGACCAGAGTTGTTGATAGATGCGACAACAGTGGATTGAACCACACTGGTTTTTTGATTCAACATGTTAGAGGGAAATATCCCAATGGTAACGATTGTCGATCTGGGAGTTACGATAGCTCCCGAACTAGACACTTCTGGAGTGCCTTTCATCGTGGGCCATTGAATAAGGATACTATCAGGAAATTCTAACCTAGGAGGACTAACTTGCATGAAAACTGGATCATAAGGCCCAATTAATAGAGAGTTGGCAGGTGGAGTGAATTCTTTGGCCCCGAGATCATTTACTATTATAACCTCCAACAAAGAAATATTATTCTCTATCGGTTTCATATGAATGGTCTCGACTAGATCAGTCTCTACTAATGCACCAGATTGATCAAGTTGATGCCTCAAAGGAGGCGGTGGTGGGTTCAGTCATTCTTCAATAGGTGGAAGACCTTGAATTCTTCTTGACCAACAAGGTGGTTAGTCAACCACTCTAAGTTTTCAACTCTAGGTGACCGCGTACACGCCTTCCTAAGAAAGTCTATAATCACTAAGTACACCACTAAAAAAATCACAACAACAAACACAAACTACCTTGCTAATATCTCGAATCAGGTAGATTAGGTCCTGAGATCACAATAGTCACAAGGTAAGGTAAGGACCTTTTGGATGAAGGCATGGGTTGATTAAGTCTCGTGGACTGATGAATGAAGGAGTGAGAAGCAGTTATCCCGATATCCACTGACTAGCCTTATCCACTGCAAGTACCGATGCTTCGAAGGGCACCCTCCTATAGTACTGGAAAGTGTGATACGAAGTCTTCCCTAGGTACCACGAGAAACGCCCCATAGTCACCTATGATATCCCTAGGAAAAGAAACTAAGGTCACCACCTCATAGTCAAAGTCTGACGGGTACAGTCGATAATCAGGATAGAATGTATGGGAAGGGTAACTAAGCCCGAAACTCTAGAGGACTCTCTATAAAAGGGCCAGTGTCACTTCATAAAATATCAAACTAGGTCAAAATATTCCAGAGGACTTACACCAAGAGGGCAAACATCACTTTAGGAAAAACTCTACCAGGTTCAAAATTCACAGAGGACTGATGCCAAATTAGTATGTGACACTTTAGGAAAACCCCCCAATATATGATATCTTCGCTATGCTCTGTTAAGCTTCAGAGGGGTTATCTCATCGACTCTCCTTCACGCGACCTCATGTTTAACTCTTATGTTAGAGAAGATTCTCAAATATACTTGTACGACAATTGGATTTTAACTATCCCTAGCTCAGACTCGTACGTTTGTTTTCTGGCCTTGGAGAAATTAACTCTCCAACCTAAACCAAGGCCATAACCTACAACTAGTCTGTTCACCCTTTAAAATGAAAAATTATGATAAATTTTAGTTAGTGTTCATTTTATGGGACTGTTATTTACTCAAAGGGGTGTTTATAAAACTAAATGGTGTTTTGACAGACACAACAAAAAAACGTTTAAGAATACAGATGCATGATGCAGTTTCTTCACTGAAAAATGAGTGTAACAATGCTTCAAATCAAATGAAAAAAAACTCTTTCTTTTATATTTTTTTCAAAAATGAAAACAAGTCACTTTTTATTGTATGCAAGATCTTAAACCACTTTGCAATGCAAATCTAAGATGTTTTTTTAAAGGAAATGCAGAACAGAGTGCGAAAGAACTTTGCAATACTGGATTTCTTTTCTTTTACTAAGGATACTGAAACAAAATTTTCCTTTTTTTTAAAGCACAAGACTAAATCCAAGAAGAAAAAATGTTTACAATGGACTTTTCTTTTCAAAAATGATAATACAAAAGGCAAGGGAAGAAGTTCAAAAGCATACCCTCTTACACTTTAATTTTGGATCAAAACAAGAAAGAAAGAGAGGTACAAGGGGATAAAGACTACAAAATAGATTACTATGCATCTAATGAACCATTGTACTAATAGGAAACAAAGTGTAAGAAACACCCAACTAATCTTTATGAAACCCTAAACCATAAAAAGAAACAAAAGCACTTTTTAACAAACAGAAAAGTTGACCTAAAAATTTAAGTTTTTCTTGCAATCTTGGAAACAAAGAAACATATTTTTGGGACCAAAAAACACTTCTACAGACTCACAAAAGACCCACAAAGATCTCAGAGCACAAACAAACCGAATTCCAATAGGCTAGGAAGATAAAAACCCTTCCTCGGAACATGTACACGACTATGAAGTACAATAGCTACGTATGTAAACCCACATACACCCTTAAAATCCCCTCAAAAAGAGAGAAAAGGGAAGTATAAGGATTGTGTAGGATTGTACGGAGTTGGAGAGTGCTTAAAACAAAGAAAAAACTTTCAACAAAAATGCAAAAAAAGAAATCACCCTTAACGACCCAAAAATGGAGAATCCCCAGTGGAGTCCTCAAGTCTGTTATGAGAAATTACTCCCTTTGGTATTTGGGTGAAGACCACAACAAATTAGAACCCAATAAAACTTATCTCAATCTCTAATTAAACAATTAATTATGAATAACTCCCTGGAATAACTAACTTTCAGGAAAAGAGAAGAAGAGTGCACCTGGAATACTATGTTTAGAGAATATCTCACTCGATGTCTTTCTCTATGGAATTTCTTCTCAACAACCCTCTAAAATTCTTGCAGATAAAGAAAGATACAACTACAAAAAGTAGTTATCCGCTAACTAACTAATTGTAATCAGTTCAAATTCAATGTTAGATTTAGAATAACATACATATAACATTATCAAAATTATAAATTAATCCAAAATATGGATGAGAATGAGAGATCCTTTTATTAATGACAGAACATAGATATGGTTAAGATACTAACCTCTTTCATGAATATCTACTATTGACTGGCCTCCATAGGCCCATAGCAGGTATTCCTGCAACTAGAACATCTGTGAGGTTCACATGGACAACTGTTATGTCCATGTTCTCTATCCTCACTTCACTCTGTTGTAAGGGTTGAAGATCTGACCCCTCTATCAATGTGACGGGCAGGCATCTCTTGTTGAGATAATGCAACAAAGATACCATGTTGCACTAGGTTCCGATTCAATGATTATATAGATACTTGTACCCACTGCAAGCTCTATGTAATAGGAGGATGTTGGGCAGGGGGTTAGGCCTTCATCTTGGTTCGAAGACCTAACATGAGATCGTGCCTAACATGATCTATGTCCTGTGCGGACGTATAATAAATTTTTCCCATAATTTTCTCAGAATATATAAAGGCACCTCCCTATTATTGTAGGGAGGTTTATCAAATACCATGTACCACCTATCCCTCTAGTTTTGAATAATTTGGAGGTGGATGCACCAGTCAATGCAAATGTGTTTCTTGTTGATAGGTGGTTCTTCTCTAGTTTGGGGATCAATAAAAACATACATCAATTGTTGTTTTGAGATACCCAAGTATCTAACTTTGTTTCTATCTAGTTGAGTGTGCTAAAACTCATACATTCTAGCCCTGTATTGACAAATATAAGTTAATTTCCCTTGAGCACTTGCAATGGACCTCACAATGATGTCCAATGAAGTGGTGAAGGACTCTATGTTGGGCTCTGTCTAATTCATTTACCAATGTTCTCAATGAGGCCAACCCCTCATGAATTTGACTGTCTATGTTCGGTGGTCGTGATGAGTTGGGGTTTTGCTTGCCTTGGTCTTCTTGTGGGTGTTTTACATTGTCTACTGGTTCCATTTTATAATATATGTTGCAATTTAATAAGACAATTTAATAAGTAGACTTATAACAAAGGTATGACTTCATTAATAATACCTATTAAAACCAAGAAAAACCAATCCGAAAATAGTTATTAAAACCAAATAAAAATAGTGATATCATTGTGCTCAAACAATAAAAAAATTTAAATTTTAAATTCTACAG
>JASDQU010347008.1:0-12368 GCA_032191745.1 Picea mariana
AACATGAGAACCCCAACATTGATTCAATGTTGAATCTAATATGGGGAATGATATTTTTTGATGAACCAGAAGTGGAAATCATGAGAGAATATCAACAACAGAACAAACAGATAGTCAAGGAGTTAATCTCATGCTATCATGTGGAAGAGGAAGCACTTGATGAAGATGATATGTGAAACATTTAGATTACAGATATTGAGGGAGAAAGAGAGGCGAAAGGTCCCCTTCTGGAGTTAGAATTATTTGTTGCACCAATCAAAGTTAAGAAAGTCAACATTGGGACGAATGACAACCCTAAAATGGAAAGTATTGGAGACTGTTGGGATGAGCAAATAATAGAAAGAATAACAGAATTACTGTGCAAATACAATGACCTATTCCCAATAACCTTTACAGATATGAAAGGCATAGTAATAGAGCTAGGTGAGATGAAGATACCCCCCAAAATCGAGGCTAGACCTGTCAGGAAAAGACCTTACAGAATGAATCTAGTGTATAAGAAGAAAGTAAAAGCAGAAATTGACCGAATAATGGAAGATGATATTATAGAACCAGTCGAAGAATCTGAGTGGATCAATCTCATGGTAGTCCAAGAAAATAAGCAAGGGGGGATAAGGATTTGTGTATATCTTAGGAATCTTAAATATTATTTATTACATGACCCTTTCCATACTCTTTTTAAAGATGAGGTCATAAAGAATGTGGGAGGCCAGGAAGCATATTCATTCACATATGGATTCTCAGGTTACCATCAAATTAAAATAGCTCCATAGGATAGGTATAAGACTACTTTTTCTACAGAATGGGGATCCTACCAGTATAGAGTCATGCCATTTTGGTTGAAGAATGCACCAACCATTTTTTCAAGAGTAGTCATAGACTATTTTAAGGAATTCATACATCAGTTTCTAGAATTATATCTGGATGAATGGACTATATATATTTTGTTAAAATACCATGTAGAAGTGTTAATACTAATGTTAGAAAGATGTAGGAAATGTCAGATATCATTAAACATCAAGAAATGCATTTTTGGTACACCTTTTGGAATATTGTTGGGACATATAGTGTGGAAACAAAGTTTACTAGTGGACCCTGCTAAGATTGCAGTCATTGTGAATTTACCACCACCAAAGTTAGTGCGCCATTTAAGAGAAACACTGGGACATACAAGCTATTACAGGAAATTTATAAAGGGGTATGCACATATTACTGCACCAATGGAAAAATTGTTAAAGAAGGACACCATATTTCAGTAGACTGAGGATTTTCATGAAGGATTGGATACTCTAAAGGAAAATATGGTAACAACACCTATATAAGTATTTCCATATTGGGAAAAGACATTTTATGTGCACGTAGATGCATTAGCCATAGTACTTGAAGAAATTATGGCACATCTAGGAGCAAGGGACTTAGACCATCCTATATCCTTTGCAAGCATAAAGTTGTCAGAATATTAGAAGAATTACAACACCACAAAAAGAGAAGCCTATCCATGGTATATGCACTTCAGAAATTTAGGCACTATTTACTAGGTAAACACCTTAAAATGTTCACAAACCATTTTGCCCTCAAATATCTAGTCAACAAGTCAATGTTGGGGGGGAGGATCTGTAGATCGCTATTATTATTCCAAGAATTTGATTTTGAAGTGATAGTAAAACAATGAAAGATAAATTTAGGACCCGATCACTTGTCAAGGGTAACTAATGGAGAAGAACCTATTAACTTGGAAGAAAACTTCCTTGATGCACAGTTATTTTCAGCACAGGTAACTGATGAATACTTAATTGATATTATTGAATACTTTTGTACAAGGGTTGCGCCACAGGATTTTATCACTACATAGAAGAAAAATATGGTATTCAGAGCTTCTAACTATCAACTCATTGTAGGAAATTTATACAAGATGGGCACAGATAGAATTTTGAGAAGGTGTGTATTGGAACATGAACGTACCAGAATTTTAGTAGAAGCTCGTGAAGGTAGAGCTGGAGGAAACTATGTAGGAAAAGATACCACACAGAAGGTATTGCATGCAGGATTATGGTGGCCAATAGTACATAAATATGCCAAGGATTATTGCCAGAAATGTGATGTATTTCAGAGGGTTGGAAAACCCAGTAGAAGGGATGGGATGCCCCTAAGACCACAAGTGACTCTAGAGGTATTTGAAAAATGGGAAATAGACTTCGTTGGACCTATTAATTCACCAGCAAATAGGTCAGGAGCTAGATATATCATTACTACAACTGAATACTCAATGATATGGGAAGAAGAAGCACCAGTCAAGGACTGTAGAACAGAGACAACAACACACTTCTTATTTCAACAAGTGATCACTAGGTTTGGATGTCCTGGGATTCTAATGAGTGACCAAGGCACTCTTTTTATTAAGAATAACATCAGGTATATGATTGAGGAGTTTGAATTCTATCACCAAAAGAGTACACCATATCGTCCTCAGGAAAATGGAACAGTAGAAGCTTTCAATAATATTTTGGAAAATGCTTTGACTAAGATCTACAATGTTAACATGGATGATTGGGACATGAAAATACCAGCAGTAATGTGGGCAGATTGGACCACATGCAATAAGTTGACAGAACAGAAACCATTCATATTGGTGTATGGACAGGAAGCAGTGGTCCCATTAGAATTTCCAGTACCTTGTTTGCGCATAGCAACAATTACCAGCATGACAAAAAGAGGCCCAGTACATGAGCGGTTAAATAAACTATTGGAAATAGAAGAGGACATGATTATGGCAGGATTTCACTAGGAGGTATAGAAAGCAAGAGACAAATCATGACATGACAAAAATATAAAAAAGAATATTTTTAAGGAGGGAGACCTAGTTCTTCTCTATGACAAATTTTTTTTCCAACACCCTGGTAAGTTTAGAATGCACTAGCTAGGGCCATATGAAGTAAATACTGTCACATATGGGGGATGTGTGCAACTAAAAGACTTGGGAGGAGCAGAACTAATAAGAATGATCAACAATAGTTGACTGAAAATATACAGAGACAATCTACCTACTAATTCTTAAAAGATACAACGCAGTAATAAAGTCATGTATATAGTGTAATATAGTAGATATTAGGAAATAAAACTCATAAAAAGGAAGAAAAAATGGAAAAATAGGAAAAAGGAATACAAGAGTGGAAAAATAAAAAGTGACCGCGTGAAACATATGGATGATAGGAAGAAAATACAGTGCACCAAGGGAAAATTTACAACAGAAACATACGGTGCACTGAAAAGTTACAGCGCACCACAAAATAGGCCAATGGTTGGAAAAGAAAAAACCGATCATCGGGGTAAAAAGGCATGAATTGAGCATTTATGAAACTTAACGAAGCATGATCGACAAGATTTAACACATTTATGACCCTCAAAGAAGCATCTATGATAAGATTCAAGGAATTCATGACACCTCGTATATAACCAAAACACGGTCCAAATGAGACGTATTGTGAATTTACAAACCCACAAAGCTAAGGAGCATGAAGAAAGGAGGTGAATAAGTGAGTTCAAAGATTGTAGTAGCCAAAGTTCAACTGGAGAAGGAATAATTACCCATGATGGCACATCCAATGGTCGGTGCACCTATCCAAACAGCACGAAAAACATGTTTTAGCCACAAGTCACTACAGGAAACCGTAGAGGACGAACATGCGCTTACACAAATAGAAGGAATCATTGATGTTGAGACAATTCCTTTGCCACATATTGAACTAGTGAGCACCACACTGGTAGAGTAAAAATGGAAGGCCCCGATGATGGTCGGGATGGAAATTGATTCACAAAACAGTGTGTGGCGCCATGACCCATTAGAAATAGGAAACCCACAAAAACCTTGCAGGGCCGAAGAAGCCCACAAAACAAATGGCATTGATAGTGAAAGGACAAAATATGATGGTCCAAGGCCACAAATGGTGAGGTCCACGCAGAAAGAGGAATTGCAACTCAAAGATATCACAGGGAAACTAGATTCAGGATGGGAAGAAAGAGAACTAGAGGTTGGGACATCTAGTGCGTCGACACAGAGAAAGGGGAAACAACCCATTGCATGGTCCTCGCACAAGAAGCTTGAGGTTTTGATCAGTTTTTCATGAATTCTATATGGGGTGTAGGCCACAACAATTTTACTGAGCTGCATCGAAAGGTTATGGTATGCAAACCACGATGTGTCTAACACCATGAAATTCGCATAATTTTCACAAAAGTTGTAAATGGAGAGCCTGGGCACAGGTTCGTTAGGAGATCCAATGCCACAACCAAAGCAGTGGGTGGTAGGCTTAATAAAAATGAAGATTCTTAATTTGTTGGAGATTCCCCACTTCCAAAGAGGGAAATATGTGAAAAATTGCATCAAGTAGTTACTGGCGTTCCTCTAGGGAGGATTTTTGTGGTTGGACAAACAAGTCTCCATAAATGTGGAATTAATTTTGTTCATCACAAGATTGTCATCAAATGGCAAGAAGCCTGTGCAGTACATGGATGCTAAAACCAAGGAAAAGGCCCTCGCAGAAGAAATGAAGAAAACTTATAGGATAGAAAGGGGCTCCTGTGACATTATCATAAAAAGGATCAGTGACATAGCCACCTGGATGGAAATGAAATTGATGGCATGAAAACTTCTTCGAAAATGTTGCAAGGAGGAGGTCCCTGGAAGAGTTATCATAGCAACAACACAATGCATAAATGACACCATGCTCAGTTGGGCCCCATACTTACTGAATCTGTTCCTAGATGACTGCAAGGATGTGTAGGACTTGGGAACCAAGTTGCACTACACTTGGATAATTATACTGATATCTCTAATTGGATGGAAAGAGCCTACCTACTCATATTTCTATGACAAAATAGGATGATGTCATGCATCACGATACACGTCGTTGGGAAGAACTTCTGATTCCAAGCAAAGAAGTGGTAATGACAACACTTGTTCTTGGTATCTCAGTGATATGCAAGAGAATATAGCCAACACATGGAGAATAACTCCTGAAGTGGTCGCGCAGTACTAGGGGATAGCTACCTTTAAGGCTACGCGACACAACATGTGGATACAAGCACATGGGGATCCAAATAAAGAATGGCTACAACTTCAGTTATGCATCAACAAAGAGGAAGTTGAATGGGAAATGAAATATTGGAAGGATGTCTGGAAGATCCTAGTCATTACCAAGGACATTCCCAAAGGGAAATAACTGGAAGCAGGGTCATCCAAGACATATGTAGGGGGAAGCATCGCGACCAAGAAACCAACAAAGAAGGTGAATCTTGGTCCAAATAAAACACAACACAATAATGGCAATGCCCCAAAGAAGGATGGGTAGATAGGAAAGAATGACAATTCCCCTGCATAGGAAGAACAAAGAAGGGGGGGCACAACGACATAGAAAACCCCGTCGAAAATTACTCCACAAGAGATAGGGCCACCCAAATAGCCAATCATACATACAAGTGGGATGCACAAGAAGGCCAATGCCCACAAACAAATCTCAAAATCCACAATCATCAAGGATGATATTGATATAGTTTCAGAGAGGGTGCAGGACCGCACATCGGAGTAGTATGAGGAGGTCGAGAGCCAAATAAAAAGGATAAGGAATGATTTGGTCGACATTAATTAGGTCCTAGAATGGACAAAAGAAACCCAACTATAATATAAGGGAGTCGAACCAATCCCTCGACCGACAAAAGCAAGGGAAAAAATTGCGTAGAATGAGGAAGACACGATCAAACTCATAGAACAATCAAGTCCTAGCTTCCAGATAACAACAGATATGTTGCAGTTTGAGGAGGCCATAGCACAAATGCCACTTAAAGACCTAGCACAATTACAATTGGTATTGGCTAAAATACCAACAAAGGCATTGTACAAGCCACAAATAAGTGTCACACATGAAGTGCAATCACGAGCCAGAGAAGATATGATAGAATTGCAAGTCGCCAAACATGGAATGGATGCACTAGAAATTGTGGTAAAGTAGTTCCAATTGGAGACACTAGAGGAGAAGCAACGTGCAGTTAAATTGGAGCAGAAGCTAAAGGAATTCTTCACAAAAATTCTAGATAGCGTGTAGGAAGTTGTGAGAAGTGTTTAAGAACATATTCAAATCATCGTGTAGACTCCCAAAGATTATAAGAAGGAGATAAAGGACCTCAAAGAAAGTTAACACCAACCACTCCTCCTGAAGTTACAGCTGAAAGGGAACAACAAGTACCCCTGAAAGTAGAAATGATGAAGAGAAAAGACAAAAAGGTCACATAACTTTTTGACAAGACCATGTAACTACGGATGATGTTGGAGGAAGATGACAGGGTCCAACAACTAGACTAAAAAGAGGAGGAAATCGGTCCTGTAATGTAGGAACTGAAGCAGCGACAAAATTACATGAGCATTACAGAGCGATTGAAGGGAACGTAGGATATGAATACCCTGCAGACAAAATTGAAGACTGTGTAGAATAACAAGAAGGAAAGGGTAGCCCAGTTAGAACCCCTCCAGGAGAAATAAACACAAATAATTGCAGAACTAGAGGAGAAGAATACAAGGATGGATCAGGATCATGTCAAGAGTGTAGATTCTTTGAGGGAACACATCACAGAACAGAGGGTAGAGGAGATCATAGAGAAAGATGCACAAGTGAGATCCAAATGGGAAGAATTGGAAGGAAAGTTTCACAGCTTAGTGAAGGTTGTACATGGAGTGTGCACCACCTGAGTGGCTCAGGATGAGCCACAAGTAAGTGTTTGGGGCCTACTGACCACATGCCTATTTTGAGAAGGAAGTCTATTTTGGATGTAAGCCTATTTTTGGAAAAGGATCTATTTTGGGGAAAGACCTAACTTTGGAAAGGAAGACCTAATTTTGGAGTGCAAGCAACAAGTGGCAAGAAAGAAACATGCAAAAAAAGAAGGAAAAACAACATGCAAGAGGAAGAGAAATGTGGCGCGTAGGAAGGAAAGCATAACCATGATAGGGTTAAGGTTTTTTATAAGAATTGTAACGGATATAAGCCATAAAATAGTATAAATAAGGACCTAGGAGGTTGAGGATAAGGGTGATGTTAGTAGAGGAAAAAAGAGGTATGAGTATATGTGTAATAGAGAGATATCATATCATAACATAGGGAGATGATTATCATGATTTTGTTGGATTCATGAATGTAATACATCTTGTAGAAGAGTTGAATAAGGTAGTCCTTGAGGGTTATGTCACAGGATGTCGAGCTTGGTGTGATCTAGACTACCTCACAGAGGGTTCTTACTCTCATCTTGATTGTATTATTGAATATGTAATGCACAGAGCACAAGATTTTGCAACAAATTAAATAAAAGAGAAGAGAAACCATATCTTTCTGGACGTAGCCTAGGAGGGGTTGAACCATGGTAAACTTTGTGTTATGTGTGATTGTTAATGAATGGTTACTTTTTGTTGATCATTAGCTTATGAATGAATGGTTAAACTAGAAATATCAGCTTGCAAGCATAGGTTTAAAGATTCAGCTTGCAAGCATAGGTTTAAAGATGAATAAATCAGAGAAGTACTTGAATAATTAACAAGGATAATGAATAAGGAAGAAAGAACAAAACCACAAATCCCCACTCATTCCTAGACTGCAAGCACTTGAGTATTGTAGTCACCCATAAAAGATATCTTAGGTGAGACTGTGTTGTGCACCCTGTGCACAACATTTCCTTCCGGTTTACCAGGAGGGCCGATAGTTTTTGAGGGTTTTGTTGGAAACCTATTGAGATCCAAACCTGGGTCATCCCAACAAGAAGAGGAAGAGAATAAAAAACACCAATGAATGTAATTATTAAATACATATGAGAAAATACATTATGTGTTTTTCTTCCACATTGGGTTTCCACGTAAAATTAGTGGTGTATTGTGTATGTGTATGATTGATTATTGTTCATGGTTCATTTATTCTGCAATTGTTGAATGATAATGGTAAATGGATCATAAAGATAGGAAAATCTTATATATTGTTTTTAAAAAGGATTAAAAATCTATATTACCGATTCACCCCCCTCTCAGTAACCCAACACTATCTTGGCAACCCATCGTGGTAGACAAGAAACAGGTGAATCGTGGTTCATGGAAGTAGGTTGATAAGAAGTTGAAGGGTGTGCAGTCAATGGACTAGTAAAAACAGAAGACGTCAGACTAGTTGACTTAGAGGTTGACAGTTGAGTCGAAATAGGAAGAAGGTTTGATGGACCAGTCGAAAGACTGAAGAGTGGAGAAGAAGAACCAATGTCAAAGACAACATCAAAAGAAGCATCATGTAGCAATCCATATGAGGCATTCACCAACTTAACTCTAGAATACTTCTCATCAAAATGAACATTATGATGAATAATGATCTATCATCGAACATGATCGAATATTCAATACGATTTCGACTCTTTAGAGTATTCCATCATGATGTAAGCATGAATTTCTGCATCCAACTTATTTTGACAATCATCAGGAATGTGGGCCCAGGAAACATAGATAAACACATGGAGATGGCCAACATAAGGATTGTTCCCATATTGTCATTTGACTAGATTCATTGAAGGAACAACTCAAGTCAAGATGTGATTGAGAAGATAATTGGCACAATACATTGCTTCAACCTAGAAGTGACAAGGAAACTCTTTATCTTACAGAAGACATCTAACCATTTTTACTAATGTTCTATTCTTTCATTTTTCAAATCCATTCTGCTGAGGTGTGTGAGAACATGACTGCTACCAATAAAAACCATATCAAAGTAGGTATTCTTCAAAAGGTCTATTGACATACTCACCACCATTTTATGATCTAAATAACTTGGTGGTTCAACCAGATTTGTTTTTAGCAAAGGCCATAAATTCTTTGATATTATCAAGGATAATATTTTTATTCTTTAGGAAAAAGACCCATGCAAAATGAGAGAAACCATCAATGAAAGTTAAAATGTACCTTGCACATACTATTGAAGGTAAGTTTATAGAAAAACCAACAAACAGGTCATACAGTATGGATTCTGGAGAGGTTGTACAACTGGTAAAAGTATAGTTCGTACAGTAGGGAAGGTGCATGCATTTAGAAGAAGTTTAGCACAAAAATTGAAGTGCATTTATTGCTGGAAAATTTGTACAACAAACCCATATTTGAGGCAATGATTTTATAGACAGTCTGTACAGCATTAATTGTTCTGATAGCCATACAGTGGTATGGATTTCTTGCAAAGAAATCAAGGAGCTCATTTGGGGGTTGTTCAGAAGGAGATTTGGATAATTTTTCTGAGATAAGTTTGTGAAATTTTTTCTGTTAATTTTTTGTTGTAACAGAATAATTTCTATGAGCTATGAAAATAATAAAAAATCCCTCTCTCACTGGTTTTCCCCTTGTGGGTTTTTCTAAGGTGAATGTTAGACCAAAAATATATGTGTCTATAATTTCCTGATTTTTTTTTTGTTGATAGAAATTTATTTCTGCATTTAAAGATGTTTAGAATCCTCATGTTTCATTTCTGAGAATTGTTTATATGTTGAATATTTGTTCTTGTCATAAAACTGGGTTTTGGGCATTTAACAATGAATTGTTTCAGTGAAACTTGAAACTGGGCGAGGTCTGAAAATTTACATGGTATCATAGTTCATTTGAAGAGAAGTGCATATTTAAATCAACAATACAAAGAGTGGGACAAAAGTTACTTCACCAATCATATTTTGGAATTTTTATTTTCAGTAGAGAAGGGTCAATGTCTACAGGTTTAAGGGTTGAGGACAGACTTGATTAGGCAGTAAATTTTGGTTCTTGGAAGGAGAGAATGATTTTTCTTCTTGTTGGGCCTTGACGAAGTTTTGAGGATTCGTTGTCATGTGTGACCTATTTTTAGTACTTTGACAGGTTGTCGAAGGCAGAGTGCAAGACGAAGTGGAGATCATGGGATCTCGGCCCCTTTTATGGCCCTTTTTGGGATTTGGGATTATGTAACGGGTATGGGAATGTCAGCCCATGGGTTTACCCATGTTTAGGCCTATTTTGTATGTATAAATAGATGTTGGGCGATGTAGTGAGCATATATAGATACGAATGGCTAAGTGCTAGATTTGGATCTGTGTGATCAAGAGTTGTAAGTGCTTTGTGTATACTGTGTGAGACTTGCAGAGCTAAGTGCAAGTCATTGCAAGAAACTGTGGAAGGCTTGTGCTTAGATCTACTCAGGGAAGGAGGATATAGCGAGCTACGTAGATCTCTTGTCCTCTACAAAGTAGGTATTTTGAGGCTCTATGCATGTAACTGATTGAAGAAGCTAATAAAGAAGATAAAGAGTTGGTGGATGTAGCCCCAGGGTGGGGGTGAACCACGTACATGTTGTGTTTCTCTGCTTTGTGTGATGTATTGATGTGTTTATATGTTAATGTTCTTAGTGCTTTAATATAGATGAATGATCTATTGATTCTTAGTGATTAATAATATGGATGGATGTTAGATCTGACTGATATATAGATGCTTAGTGTTTGAATCTGCTAGATCTAATATGTTTCGTCATGCTAAGTGTCGCTAGATGCTAGATCTGGTTGAATACTGCAATGCTCTGTAATTAGGGTTTAACTGCCTTGTAACTAAGATTGGATATTGATGAATGTTATATGTTGAGCGCTCTGTTAAGTGTTAGAATCATAGATCTGTGTCCTAGATAAGGTTGCAGACATCTGAGTCCTGCAACCACCCCTACCTCTACCTCGGGTGAGACTTCATCTGCTTCGTAGGTGTTGCCTAAAGGGCTAGTAGTTAGGGTTTTTTTGGTGTGTTATTTTAGCGTTGAACCTTGGGTATGCGCCTGTGCCAAAAAATGGTTTCATTTCCGAGACCTGAAACTGTGATTGTTGCGAACTAAGGAAAAAGAATCTTTGTGCGAAGATATGACCTAAAATTGTAAAATCTTTGTGCATAGATATGTCGCCCTAGTACATAGTATTCTACTTGATTTGTGAAGTTTTGTTCCAAGAAGGGTCAGATCCAAATAAAAGAGGTAAGATCTGCAAGCTTTGTGCTATGACAAAGGTAAGAATAGTGAAAATTCTTAGATTTGGCAGCCTTGTGCTCTGCTGAAGATAAGATTAGTGGAAATTTTTGTTTCTAAAGTATGGATCTAGGTGTGTTTGATAAGATTTGTCCTAGCTTGAAAACTAGGGCACTGATAGTAGAAAGAAGATTTGATATGAGTATATCTAATAAGAATAGTGAAAGATATGTTATACCTATGCATAGAGAGAATGTTTGGACTAGCAAATCGATGCAGGATCCTAGAAATATTTTGTTGCAGGTCAGCTACCATGATCCTAGTGCACAGTATAGGAAAGGTTGGGGATCATTTAAGAGAAAGAGAGGATTAACCCTTTGTTACAGTTGCAGAAGACCGAGACATCTGGCTAAGGGATTCCCTGGTAGAAGACTTAGTTGCCTCTATTGCAAAGCTATGGACCATTAAGTTTTGGATTTCCCTATAATGATTGCTATGCTTGAAAGGATGAATATGGAACAAGCAGACCCTAAAAAAGGTCAAGTAACTGAGATTATGGAAAAACCCCAGAAAGAATCAGAAAAAGTGTTGCTACAGATGAAAGAAACCATGAATGACCACCAACATATCATCTTATCAGAGATATTCAAAGAAAAAGAATGCATCGAAGTAAGAATAGGAAACTTCGACATTGACTGTGTTTTGGATGAAGAAAAATAGGTAAATATTATGACAGAAAGAACTTGGGAAATTCTAGAAAATCCTGTTATGATTCCTTCATTGGGAGGAATAGGGTTACTTAGAGGAAAGTCGATAAACCTATGGGGAAAGCTCACCTAGATATCTATGAATTCGAATTGAACTTCAACAGAGGAAGAATTTGAAGTTGTTAAATTTATTGAGAACAATGCTCCATTTGCTATGTTACTAGGAAAACCTTGGATTGAAGGAGATCAGGTTAGAATAAAAGAAGAAGAAATCTTAGAAAAGAAGAAGAAAGAGTTAAAAGATTTCATGACTAGGAGGATCGCAGACTTGATTGAAGAACAACATAACCAAGTGAAGTTATTTAAAACCAGAGACTTGGATGTTGAAGTGGGAAGAACACAAGAATATTTGCAGAAGACTAAAGTAGCTATCCTAGATAGAGATGAAGTATTACCCCTGATTTCTAGGAAAGAATCTTCCAAGCGCGAAGTTGCTCTGCCAAAAGAAGATAAGAATCAGAATGGAAAAAGGAATACCGAGATGAAGTTCACTGTAAATAAGGCTAGAAAAATAAGTAAGAAGAGAGCTAAGATCGAAAAGTTACAGAAGGTTCCAGAGGGAACTTCACAGAAG